>QJPP01004968.1:0-97768 GCA_003996215.1 Jaltomata sinuosa
GTGTTTCTCCGTGTATCGCCCATGAAGGCGTGATGAGATTTGGTAGGCGGGGCAAGCTTAGCCCAGGTACATTGGGCCGTTTGAAGAATCTGCAGAGGGTTGGTGGCGTTGCCTATCAGTTAGCCTTACCCCCGATGTTTTCAGCTATACATCCGGTATTTCATGTCTCGATGTTGCGTCGGTATGTCCCAGATGAGTCTCATGTGTTGCAGTGGGATTCAGTTCAGTTGGATGAGAGTTTAGCCTTTGTTGAGGTGCCGGCAGCTATTTTGGCCAGAGATGTCAAGAGATTGAGGTCTCGAGAGATCCCGGTTGTTAAGGTTCAGTGGAGACACCGTCCAGTCGAGGAGGCTACCTGGGAGACCGAGAGGGATATGCGGGCCCAGTATCCGCAGTTGTTTGATCCTTCAGGTACCCCCTTGACCTTGACTTTCGAGGACGAAAGCCCTTTTTAGTAGTGGATGATGTAATGACCCTTCCGGTCATTCCCACGTTTAAGTTTTGAAGTTAAGCAAATCGACAAAAGATATCGTAAGACCTTTAACAAATTTTCTGAACCTTGGGTCAAATATATCAGGACTTTTCTCCCAATATATAAAGAGTTAGAAGTCCCCCGAAATACCAAATCGAAGGTCTACGAGTGTAGTTTCCAACGCACAAAACTGCACTTCCAACTGATCTCGGAGTAAAGAGTTATGACTGTTTTACCGCGGACTGTCTGGCAGAAAACGGGTTGCGAATCGGGTCGCAAACCGGGTCGGGTTAAACGCGATTTAAGCCTCGACATCACGTTTTAAAATGCCATTTCAGTTCCGAAACAGTTATAAAAAATAAGGTAGGATCCCGAGAGAATTCTTGAGTATCGAAATCGTGCGTATTTAAAAATACGTTATTTAAAAGTTGAATCGGGTAAAAATTATATTATTATTGCCTTTCAAAATATTTTAAAGGTTTATGAAAAATATCTTTGATACGATATAAGTGTATATGTCTTTATTTTATAAGGTTTTTATACTCCGTAATATTTTAACGGAGATAGTAAAATTTAGTTATGTTAAAATTTATTATTATAATATAGTAGGTTTTATTTGAAATAATTTTCTATTAATTATGGTATATTTAAAATATCATATTTATTTTACCACGAATTTTTGCAATACCCGAGTATATACTTAACGGATCGAGATTGGGTGCCACCTCCACTTCCACGTGGAAGTGGAGGGCTAACACAACACTTACCAAAGTGTGAAAGGTGGCAGCATGTTGATTACATTAAAATGTATGTTGCTGCCAACTTAAGGCAATTGTGCCTAACTCACAATACATTTCTATATCTATTGCTCTCTAGTTCACTGAAAGCATTGGAACTTTTGGGTTGGTGGAACCAAATTAATGTCATGGTTATATTAAATTGGTTGTAGAAAATTAATTATCTACGTCAAGTTATTCCGTCCCAAATCCGATTCCGATTCCGATTTAGTTTTGGATTTTCTCGGAGTGGTTCGAGCTTGGACATCGTTGTTCCAGCAGCTTGTCGTCGGACGACAGGTAGGTTACGGTTTATTTTCCCTAGACTCCGTATATATAAAATAAAATTGTATTAATGGGCATCCTTGGGTTGGTTTACTAGGTTGGTACCACAGACCTTGACCGCTTTATTCATGTCCGCCTAATTTTATTCCTCCGTTGCTTGTAGTATTTGCCGTTATATTTTATTTACCCTTGTGGTCCTGTGAGGCCTTGTTGACTCTGGAACATAGAAGGTGGGATTTTGGGAATGTCCGCGAGTCCCGGGCATAGAATTATCCTTCTAGGCTGGTTATGCTTGCTGAGTAGCTGTGGGCCTGTGCAGGGTCGATAGGTTGATTGTGAGCTGCGGGCAGCTATTGTGTGTGATCATACCATTTCCATGCATATAAAGAGGTTTTATCCATGTTTTACTGTGGTTTTGGCTTCGGGCCTACTGGCACTGTTTTCTAAACCTTGCATGGCCCGGGGGGCCCGTTTTTGATGGAAATGATTTGGAAATGGTTGATTTCACTTGTGGAGATTTTGGGCAAGAAAGTAGAATTATGTTTAAAATCATCAGTTTTACGATTATCGCTAGACTCGGCAGGGCCGGAGTGCTAGTTGAGTTTTTCTTACTACTTGAGATGATTTTTAGCCTCGGTTGGACCGAGCACCTGAGAGGACTTTTTACTGTTTAGACCCGGCGACGCCCGGGCACCCTTGGAGGGGTTTTTGAGATATTTTTCTACTATTTTTAGTCCTGGACAGGGTCTGGGCATGCATATTCGAGACTGGGTCTCTATCTTGATATCGAGACTGGGTCTCTATCTTGATACATGTTCTGATACTGAGATTTTAGTATGGGGTCTGGGACCTCCATGGACCTTGCCATCCGGGCCAGGGGCTACGGGCTGCTTGTGCCGGAGGAGGGGTATACGGTGGAGTAGAGGTATACGGGCAGAGTCCTTCCATGGAACCTACCTGCTGGGCCGGATCGGCGCCGGAGAAGGTACATACAGAGATACTATGGCACTTGAGATCTTCATGCATCATATCATTCATGGTTCGAGGTTCCACCCTTGTTTGCTGTTTGCTGATTGTACGCTCCGGTAGTATGGGATGCCGGAGGGTTTGTTTTCACTGGTTTGTGTTCCTCGGTTGTATGGGCGGCCGGGGGACTGTAGGTAGACTTTTGCTATTTACTTACAGAGTTGTTCTCTATTAGGGATGAGTATGAGATTGGTTACTGTTAGACTGTTAGTTTCTGGATTTGAGATTGTTATGATTAGTTGAGTATTGATTCATGTCTTGAGCATGCCTATTATTATTCTTCCTCCCTTCTTCTTACACTTGAGGTTACCGGTATACCGTCCATTCCGTAAACTTATTTTGTATACACTGTTGTTGCAAGGATCCCAGGTGCGTTGTTTCTTACTTTCACCTGTGCCTTTGGTGTGTATATTCTGTTTACTAGCCTCATATGTGGTTATGTTGATTTCCCTCTGGGCTAGTTCCTGTGTACCTTTCATCGATTTCTGTGACTGATTGCTTCTATTCTGTCTATTACTGCTCTTTTATCTTATATGTGCCCAGTCGGCCTATGATACCTACTGGGTACCTTATGCTTCGCATTTGGTGCTCACCCCTCCCCCCTGCATCTTTGGGTGCAGATCCTAGTGTGGTCCATCGCCGTTAGATCGTTGCGATTCGTGCTTGGAGATCTGTTGGAGACTACTTCAGGCTGAGGGTGAGCTCTTGGCGATCGGAGCTTAGCTTTAGTTTATCTTTTGCTTCATGTACTCTATTTCCATTTAGAGACATCTGTATATAGAGTTTTGGTTTACTTGTACTCCATGTATGTAGTTTGGCTCTGTACTATGATACCAGGTCTTGGGGTTTGGTTTAGTTTCCGCATATGTATATGTTTATATCTATATTATCTATTTTACTCGTCTTGTTCCCTTATTTGCTAGATAGTAGCCCATTACTAACTGTTCTGGGCTACGGGGATTGGTTCACCTACCAGGGGTTGTAGGTGCTATCATGACCGAGAAATTGGGTCGTGACACATCGCGATCTCTATACACCTCCGGAACTCATCTCTTTCAACGATACCTCCTGTATTGATATTCACTCTGACGCCATTCTTTCAAACAACTTGAACGAGCTTCGCATTACAAAGTTGATCATTCCAGATCGGACACGCCACAAAGGGAACCCCAGAATCTATGCTCTCCATAGTCGAATTCCACCCGCAATGAGTCAGGAAACAACCAACAGAAGGGTGTTTCAGGACTTCCACATGCGAGCACCAACTCACTATTTTCCCCTGATTTTCCAGTTCGTCTTTGCAACTCAACTTTTCTTCCAGTTTTTTCTCATTTTTCCCTTTCCTAATCACCCACAAAAATGGCCTCCCACATTTCAACAACCCTTGACCAATATCCTCCATCAATTGACTTGATATCTCAGAGTAACTACCAAATGCTATGTAAATAACTGATTCATTAGGCATTGAATCCAACCATTTCATGTAATTCTTTGAACTAATATCAATCATATCAGCTCCAAATGAATTATCATTAAGAAAATTTAAAGGAATTGAAGGCCCAATTCCCACCATAGTTACATTCTTTAAAACCCTCAAAGCATCAAATTCTAAATCATCAAAAGTGTTCACAAGAATTGTTGGATTTTCTTCACTATTCAATATCCGAATTTGCCTTTTAATTGACTCAACGGCCCACTTGCTAGACTCCACATCATCATACACAAAAGAAGGAAAATCAATTGGACTAAGTGGTGGCAATCCTGGTAACTCTATAATTTTATCATGAGAATCACAATTCTTGAAATAATCAGAATAATCAGTAAATCTATAATAATAAATATCAAAAACTGTGGCAGGTTGGGTCCAAAATAATGTAGATGGGATGTTACATTTTTTGGACACTGAACCAAGCCAATCCATAACAATAGTGTAGATAACTTGTGAAAAAGGGGTACCATTATTTGCATTTGATTTGATTAAGTTGAAAATAAATTCTGACCCATGAGACTTTATAGAAGAATGGAACAAATGAAACTCATTAGATGAACCTAATTTGAAATTACCATCATAGCCATCAGAGAAAGGAGCAAAGCTTAATCCTTCAATGTTTGGGAGTTCTTTTATTCTATTGAAAGCTGATAGGCTAGTTGATAAAGTGACTTTAATGCCTAATTTGAATAATTGTTTGGATAATTGAAGGGAGGGATTAATGTGACCTTGGCCTGGGAATATTGCAATAAGAACATGGGATTTTTCATTCAAATTTTCCATTTTTTTGGTGGTGAAAAGAGAGGAAGCTATGAAAGGGGAGGGAGGATTTTGGACAGGAGAACTTTGTAAGGACAAGAGCTTTCTCGAACTGACTTGATTACAAATGAATAAGATCATCCTTATTTATACTTGTGTAGGGATGGTTCCAGATATTAAAAATCTAGACAATCCTATTATCCTATTAAGTAGTCAAGACTCTAGCTTATATAGATTTTCATTTCTTAAATGCAACAAGCATCAAAGATATTACTCGAAACTTTCTAGAAGCTTCACGAAATATCTAGAATATTTTGTGCTTCTGAAAAATAAACTTTATTATACAGTAAAAAATAACACTAGAAATGCATGAGTACTTCAAAACAAGTATGTTTTTATTATCCGCCATACCAGCTGCTAACAAATTAGAGATAGAAATGTTTGTATTACCTTAAGCAGTGGCCGAGCCAGAATATAAAAAAGTAAATATAAGAGATCGAGGATAAAAAAAATAATATTTCAATGAGCGAGGGGGGTGGCTTTGCCATCGCGACACTACCTTTAAGGCTTCAATGACTTGAAGTAATCAAAAAAATTAACGACGTGAATTTTCGTCTTTCCCATGTAACCTTAGGAGGCAAGTACATCCAAGGGTCATATTTATTTTTCAACTAATTAATTAGATATTCAAAAGTTCAAGAAAGTTCTATAACTTCTTGTACTTTCACGTGCGGGATTGATTTCTTTTTATGAGTCAAGCATGTGAAATTTGATAAAGGGTGATAGTGAAATTCAAACTCATGATCTATGTTTGCTCTAAAACATTGTTGAAGTGTGCGACCATTCATCTCATTCAAATGGTTAAGCTGTAAAAGAAACACACCTTTATGTACATAATTATATTATCAAGCAGTCTAGTTTGGGAGAAGAAAAGATACATATATAGTTTAGGAATCAAAGACATCCACAGCTCTTTTGGATACATAAATAGTTTTGGAATCAAAGACATCCACAACTCTTTCTGCCAAATTAATTTCAATTTCGGAGAAATAGACATGAATGCTCTTGTAGTTGGTTGAACCTTCTCACCGACCTTAATAAACAACAAGAACAAAATCCTATACAAAATTACTATCACTAGTAAAATGACAAGGTTCATCCACTTTGAATAATCCATCCTAATTTGCCATGTATCTCTCAAAATATCTTCCCTATTGATCATAATAATATGAATTTAACCCTAGCGCTCATCGCAAATTTTTAGCCCTTCAAACTAGCTCATTCTTGAAAATCCCTTCATAAATAACAATAATAACATACTTAATGTGTCACGACCCGATTTCTTAGGTCATGATGACACCTACAACCCCCCAGTAGGCGAACCAATTCCCATAGCCCGGAATGGTTAGTAATGTGATACTACCAAACCAATACGCACAATAAGCAGAAAGTAAGCGGAAGCAGAATATAAAGATAAGACAACGCAGAAGCAATTTACCCAAATATAGACATAATGAAACTACACCAACCCCAAGACTTGGCATCGACAGTACAGAAGCTTCTAATAGAATACAAGTACTAGAAGTAACAAAATAATAAGTACAACTATCTCCGAATATACAAAGAGTAACAGTACAAAAGATAAGATGTGGTCAATCTCCGACCGTCAGGCGCTCACCCAAGTCTCGAATATCCATAAAATCTGCACGAGTCTCCAACGCGATCAACGGCGAGAACTCAACTAATATCTGCATAGAAAGTGCAGAAGTGCAGTATGAGCACCAAAATAATGGGTACTCATTAGACATCATCGGCCGACGGAGCGCATATAAGATATAAAAGCAGTAAGTAATAGATAGCAAGAAATCAGTCACTGGAGCAATAAAGGAAGCACAAGGAGCTAGCATAGAGAATAGACAACCAAAAGCTACAAGTAAAACATGCTAGCACAGAGATACAATTACACAGAATCACAGGTGAAAGAAAGGAGAACGCACCTGTAGTCCTTGCACAACAATATAAGTAAGTAGAGAGAGAGAGTTGAGCAAATGGAAGTATACCGGTAATCTCAAGTAAAAGGAAAAGATGAAAAGTAGTCTAACATACTCAAAATGGAATCAACAAGTATAAGGAAATCATAACACCAATCCAATCATATGATAGCATAACCAGAGAATCACCTCACAAGTACAACCCTAGGATGAGATAACTAGACCACAATAACCGAGAGATACCACTCAACTTCCCACAAAAATAGAACCAGAATCTCACACTCTATTCAGAAAACCACACAAAAGTGCCTCAATAAGATAGGACTCCCTAGCCCTCTCAATAATCAGACATCCCACAAACGAAGCCTCAACAGGTTAACCATCACTAATCTTTCGCTAACCGAGTGCCAAGAAAAGCTCTAAATAAAGACCTGAGTAAATATAGTCTACCTACAGTCCCTCGGCCGCCCATACAATCGAGGAACACAAACAAGTGAAAACAAACCCTCCGGCATCCCATACTACCGGAGCGTACAATCAACAAATAGCAAACAAGGGTGGAGCCTCAAACAATGAATGATACGATGCATGAAGATCTCAGGTGAACTGATATCTTTGTATGTACCCCCTCCGGTGGCAAATAGGCCCAGCAGGTAGGTTCCATGGAAGGACACTGCCCATATACCTCTACTCTATTGTATACCTTCCCTCTGGCACACGCATCCCGAAGCCCCAGGCCCAGAGCGGCAAGGTCCATGGAGGTCCCAGACCCCATGCTAAAACTCAGTATCAAGACATGTCATCCGAAAACAAGTCCATGATCAAGATAGAGACCCAGTCTCGAATGTGCATGCCCACACCCTGTCCAGGACTAAAGTAGTGGATAATGCCTCAAAAACCCCTCCAAGCTTGCCCGGGCGTAACCGGGTCTAAAACTGTAGTAAATCAAGTCTAGTGCTCCACCCGGCAGAGACTAGTATCAGTAATAAAATCAAGTCTGGTGCTCTGCCCGGCAGAGACTAATACCAATAATAAATTCAGTGCAAAACATCAAAAAATCCCCTTTTCTATCATCAACAGTACCAAATATAGGCCCCTGGGGCCATGCAAATATAGGAAAACTGTCGGTAGTGGCTCGCAGTCAAAGCTGTAGTAAAACATGCAGGGGAAAACCTTTTTCATGGATGATAAGTTCGCACACAAATATAAAAGTAGCCCAACGCTCACAACAACTCCTATCAGCCCTGCCTGCAGCCTAAAAGGATCATCTCTATGTCCGGGACTCGTGGACATTCCCCAAATAACCCACCATCTATGTTCCAGAGTCAATACAAGGCCACACAGGACCACAAGGGTAATATACAATACTACGCGAATACTACAAACAACGTATGAATTAAAAGGACGAATGAGTAAGACAAGGTCTGGGGTACCAACCTATAACAACCCACCCAAGGATGTTAATTAATGCAGTTATAGCCTATATACGCAGAGTCTAGGTAGGAAAAGCCATAACCTACCTGTCATCCGATGACTAACTGTGGGAATGATGTCATCCAGGCTCGAACTACTCCGGGAAGATCCGAATCACACAAAAAATACTTTCAACTGAAGCCTCAAAGGCTTCTCTATGAAGCCTGACCAACCAAGATAATGGAACAATTGCTAGAATCGATAAGGCTGCAAGAACGAGCCATAGCCAATTGATAAGGTGTTAATGTCACACTCGCGACCAGCCAACTCCAAAGAATATAATGAGGCCAATAACAATAATAAATTGCATCTAAATCCAACAACAATTTGTTAACCACATCTCAAAGGAGCGACGAGGTCCCGAGGCACTATTTCAAGGCGTACTTCACGTTGTTCAATCCAATCACTATCGTATGCGATCCCAATAAGAATCGCACAAACATCCAAATACCTCCAGCACCTTACCACAACTAGTAAACCACTACAATAACCAAACATAATAAGATAAAGGGGCTGTCCAAAGCCAAAATATCCAAAACACCACTTCGTGGCTCGGAAAGCTGTAAAAAAATGATACTAGAACATGTAATTACGAAGGAGGATCGTAGGGGAGATATTTCCTGGACAAAAATATTCAATATCCCAAGATAAACAACCTACCTCCTTGCAGGAACAACAAACAGATCCAAGTCCAACAACAACTACTGCAAGTTATCGGAAAATACGACTTTTCTTAACTAGAATCTTAGAATCTCGATTTAACAAATAGATAAGTGTATGGGATCCTTACCTTGCCCATATAACTCCATAGTTACTGCCAAATACTGTATAAACATATGCTATCTTGCTGCCATAACACCCATGAAGATATGCCACAAAATCGACAGGACAAACTACACCAAAATGACGAGCTCGCGACGTAGAGCAACTTCCGTTAAACTTCCGAATTGAAAGCATCAAGGTCCATGGATTATTTAGGGACTTTCCCTCTTATTTTCAGTGGATTTTGGGTGAAAAGTATGAATTAAAACGAAGGGAAATCAGCTTTTATAAAGCTAAACCGACTTGGGATGGGGACCCACCTTGACGTCCCTGCTTGTGCAGTCTTACAAAAATGTGAATATCTCTCCATTCTGAAGTCGTATGGACAAACGGTTTAGTGCGTTGGAAACTAGACCCATAGAGCTTTGATTTTTATATATTGGGAGCCCACTAAATCTTTATATATGGGGCAAAACACCCCAAGATATTTAACCCAAATTTAAAAAGAATTCCTTAAAGGAATTTACAATAACTTTTTTCGGCTATTGTTTCGCAACTTGCTTGGCTTCAAAATTTATAATATGACCATTTTATGATTATAATACCTCATAACACATCCTTCTTAGTATATTAGACACTATAAGTCTTACCTCGAAGGTACGGGTTAATTTAAACCTTCCAAACGGGCGAGGTGTTACACGAGGCATTTCTTTAACTCGAACTTTTGAGTAAGGGATTCCTTTGACCTAGAACCTTGGTTTAATTCTTTGATATTACCAAGAATATTGACTGAAGTCAACGATTTCAAAAGTTGAAGCTCTAAAATGAGGAACGGCCATAAAGACCAAACAAATGGCCCGGGCATCGAACTACCGGTCCCGACAAGCCATAAATGACTTGGGGCCGCTACAGGTAAGTCCTAACGGTACAAGAAAGGCAAAAATGCGTACATGACCGAAAGGGCCATTACATAATGTAATTTCCTAAATAGAATTTGGAGAGGTTATGTGTACACATACATTATCCCTACAAAGTAGAGAGTTCCTTTTCTATCTACTCAAGTAAAAGCATTATAAAGCAATTCGGAAAAAAAAATGAGAGTGAAGAAGCCAGTCCTCAATAAGCATAATAAGCATACTTATGAAATGCAATAGTGTAGGGTAAAGGGTACTTCCAGAATGGCTTTGGAAAATCATTAGGCAATCAAAAGAATCCGCCGCTTAGTACCAAAAGGGCTGAGCTGATAAAAAAATTACATAACGTACTAAACATTCATGCCTAATTACATTTTATATCAATAATTTAATTCAATTACAATTCGCAACACAGGGTTTAAAACTATTGGTGTTTGTATTTATATGCCTTTCTCTCAATTAATACTCAACTGTATTTGTATTTGTATTTGTATACCAAGATCTTACAAAATATAAAAAATGGATTGGTATTTGTATGCCGAGATTTATGAATTTGTATTTGTATACCGATATTTTACAAAATTATATTTGTATGCAAATATTACTCTATTTGTATTTGTAAACGAGATTATACAATTAGTATATAAAGTGTTGGCAAAGATTGTAATTAAGTAAATTGTTGTTATGGAGGTCTCATTAAGTTTTGATTAGTTGGTGTTTTTGAAATTTACTCTCTAATAGATGGACAGGTTGGGTTGAATTTTGGTGGGTTAAGATGCGCTGAACTAATAAATGGGCGGATTATTTATCTGCCCAAAAGTTACTTGGGTTGAAGTGGATTGGGCAGGTATGGGCTAAAATGTGGTTCCCAACCTGCTCAACTCTTACTAAGTTTTAATTACTTTTATTTGTTCTTTTATAATTTTTTAGTACCTTTTAAAATTATTATTTTTCATTATTATGACTATATATAACATGTTAAATAAAAAATATCTTTTTGAAAATATTTTGGATAAGATTTCTCATGAATCAATTTGGGCTAGATATAAACTCAAACTTTGATGGACTGAAATGGATTGGATTGAGCTAATAAATTAGCGGTTCAATAATCAGCCCAATCTTGAGCGAATTGAACGAATTATGTTTTCATGAGTTAATTTTGCTACCTTTACTCACAACTATCATCATTAGGCTCTCCACTAGCATCAAAACTTAACTTTAACTTGGTCAAAGTCGTTGTCTATTGTTTTGAGGAAATGATCATTGTTTATATATGAACTGTTACATTGAAGTTTAAAGCAATCGAGTCATACTCCCTCCGTATCAATTTATGTGATTGTGTTTGAATTTCAAAAGTCAAATGAGTTTTTTTCACTATAATTTTTCATATGTTCTAAATATCTAACAATTATAATAATAATCATTTTTAAATTTTTCAAAAACATGGCCGAACATGCTGCAAGTATACAAAGGTTGCATAACATAAGTAGCTAAAAATATTCAGTCCATTTCAATTCATGTGTTTTAATTTATTTAAAGAAGAACGTCATCTCTTTCTATATTTAATAAATTCTTATTCAAAATATTTTTATTTTATCGTTAATGACATTCCCTTTATAAAGATGATATAACATATTTAAAATCATAAAATTTGAAGTGTATTTTCAATATGTTATTCAAACTTTTAATTTAAAATAACAAGATTCCACTTTTTTTGATTTCTTTTCCTTCTCTTATTGATGTAATAGAGGGTTTGTTTTATGCCTTCCTCTCATTATAAAATCGTCATGGTGGAATTGACGCGACAACTATCCAAGTTAACTCCTCATCACCACAAGGGGTGAAAACCTGAGTGAATGGTTTAAATTACAAAAAAGAAATAAAAACAACACCAAGATTCAAAATTCATTACATTCTTAACTATCAAATAGACACATAAAATGAAAGGGGTGTGCCATATATATGGGTGGATCGATCTAAATTCAGACAGGTTAAAAAAGGTTGAGTTAATAATTAATTGAGGGAGTTACGAAATATTTAGGCTGAGATGGATTTTGTAAGATGAGCTAAATCATAAGTCATAACTGAACCTTCCTTCTAGCTTACCAAGTTTAATTTCTTTATTTGCTTTTGTAACGACCGGGTCCGTCATTACTGTTAGTCCAATCGTACCAAATTTTAGAGTTAGAAAACTCCGAGTTTGGGAGTTTGAAATTTTGGGCTAGGCTAGCCTCAACCGGTTTTGGAGCGAGGTATAGTCTAGGAAAATCTGGGTAAGGATTGGGTTAGGTGTCTTAGTTTGAGCTAGTTTCCCACATAGCCAATACTTAAAGGAGTCCGGGGTAATTTTCAGAATCGAATTTGGGTAAGTAGAACTCCCGGAATCGCATTTGACGTGAAAAGGGTTATTTCGGGTCATCGGGGGAAGCAAGTGTGTTGTAAAATAGCCAAATCTGAGAGATTTCTGGAAATTCTGTCCATGACGAGCGCAATGGTCCGCCGTAGCGCCCTCCGCTATAGCGGTGGAAAATACCGCTATAGAGGTGGTCAAGGCAGTTAACGCTGCTTAAGACCGCTATAGCGGAAGTCGTCCGCAATAGAGGGACCGCTATAGCGGAGTGGGGACCGCTATAGAGGGCCGACAAGATTTTAATGCAGAAACATTCCCTAAAACGTTCAGTTTTCACAACTTCATTTTGGGAGAAGGGCTAGGCGATTCCAGGCAATTTTCCTCTGTTTTCCTTTGATTTTCTTCCCTAAGGCAAGGTTTCTATTCCCCAATCTTCGTACTACTTTTCCTATGCGGTAGAATTGCTAGGAGATAACTTGGGGGAAGGTTGGAATAACTTAGGAATGGTAGAATCCGGGGAAGGAAGGGGATTCAAAGCATGAATGTTCTTAGGTATTGTTAAAAGTAAGATATTATGATCATAGGTTGTTAAATTCTCTATTTTTATCCGTAAAAATGATAAAACTAGGGAAAGTAACAGTGGGAAAGCCCAGAAAATGGGTGGAATGATCATGGGTGGCCTGGAGTTTTGGGATTTGGTGTAATCCGGGTAATGTGAAGGCCTTGTTTGTTAATTTCATGTACTTGTATGTTATTTTAGACCAAGAATGAGAAAGGAATCCGGAACACGGGCAAGCTCGGATTGAGTAGAGATTGGATCATTTCGAGGTAGGTGATGGCTTACGATTCCTGTGAATGTTGTATAATTTTGTACTCTTATCTAAGTATTTGTATAAATTACATTGCTTAGGGAAGTTGTGTAGAATGTCTAAGGTTCCTGTTTTACAGTCTGTTTTTGGTTTACAAGTTGTTTGTTCATCTATTTGATTGTGGATTGTTGACATTTGGTTGGCTCGGGTAACACGCCTGGTACGAGAATACTAATGGTTGGCTCGGGTACCACGCCTGGTACGGAAATACTAACGGTTGGCTCGGGTACCACGCCTGGTACAGGTTTATTTTACTGCATCATTGCATTTATATTGTTGTGTTGCATTGACTGATATTAGTTCCATTAGTGGACCGGGTTGTTTATTTAAATGTGTTACTTGTTTGGTGGTCCTTTAGTGATAGAGAAATTCTGTTATATAGTTGAGTTGGTCTTGGATTAGGCCGGGTTATTCATTAACACTTAGATGTTGTCTAGAAGGGATCCCAGGGTGGGTCCGGGCTAGATGAAAAGGTATGGGTTATGGCCATGTGATGGTGGTTTAGAGTATAAGAGGTGGATTTCATGCGGGAACAAGCTAAGTAGAGACTTGTAGTCTAGGTGTGCCTGTTAATATTGTTGCATGTCTTCCGTACAATTTACTTGATATTGTTGTACTGCTTATACACTATTTATTTGGAAACTGGCTGATGATCCTACCAGTATATAGTGGTGGTGTACTAATACTGCACTTGATTTTCTTTTGGTGAGTACAGGAAATCTTCCAGTGGCTGAGATGCGACCTCATCTATAGCACCAGCGATTTCGGACTTCAAGGGTGAGCAGCTCGATCAGGTTACCTTGGATCAATCTTTAGAGTTTCAGCCCACTTATTTCGGGCATAAAACTACTTCCGTATTTTCCTTTTGGGGTTGCATCCCCGTACTCTAGATGTTGGTAGAATTGTTTGGTACTGCGACTTTCAGTTTCTAGGGTGATTTTCCACAAGATTATTATTGGTATAGTTCTTTGCTTATTTAATTGCTAGTTTACTTTATGTTTTGCTGGTTTTAGACTGTTAGCCTAGGCTAAGGGTTGAACTCTATTGGTTCGCTCATCCGGGGGTTGGGTGGGTGCCACTCATGATGGACTGGGTCATGACAAAGATGCTATCAGAGCCCTAAAGTCGTTGATCTCGTTGTACCAAACAGGTCTAGTAGAGTCTTGCGGAACAGTGCCGAGACGTCCGTACTTTTCTTCGAGAGGCTATGGGGATTTAGGAAAAACTATCTCTTATTTCTTTCCTTCGTGCTATAACTTGATTCCAATTGGTATCTGGTGATACAAATTGGTATCTAACCTCATTCACTCTTCTGTCCGCAGATGGTTACTACAAGGAACAACGGAGCAAGGCCAGCGGTCCCGACAGCGAGCGCGACAGTTCGTGGCAAAGGTAGGGGAAGGGGCAGGGGACAAGCTAGAGCCGCACCAGCCAGGGGTTGAGCTCAAGTTGCTACTGAAGTTCGTGAAGCAACCCCTCCCCCACCTTAGGATCATGTTGAGAAAGATGTAGAAGTGGTTGTAGAGGATGAAGGGGCGGAGGCGGAGGCGGTACCGGTTGGAGGTGCAGGCCTTCCTACTATGACACCGGAAGCCTTTCAGCAGACTTGGAATATTTTGAGTGGGTTGGTTTGTGCTGGAGCCATACCCGCGGCATTTACAAATCACGCCTTGGACACTCAGCCAGCGGTCACTACGGTGCCTAGGATGGATGCAGCTTTAGGCACTAATGATTTCTTCAGGCCAATGCTAGGTCCCGTGATGACAGGGAATGAGCATGAGTTGCTGACCAAGTTTCTCAAGCTGAAACCTCCGACATTTTAGGGTACATACAAGGAAGATCCCTATTATTTCATCCTGGATTGTTATGAGAGGTTGCACAAGTTGGGTATTGTACGTCAACATGGGGTTGTATTTGTGACTTTTCAGCTGCAGGGTGATGCCAAGCAGTGGTAGAGGTATCATGTTGAGTGTCGGTCTTATATTCTACCTCCACTGACTTGGGAGCAGTTCCACGCTTTGTTTCTAGAAAAGTATATCCCCTGTACTTTGAGGGACCGGAAGAAAGATGAAAGTGTAAGGGGCATTCAAACCAAGTTGCTAGCTGCCCAAAGCAGGTAGAAAGAGTATGTAGATCGCAAGGTCCGGGACATGTTATGATCTTCTACATCCTGGGTCTTCCTGTTCCGTCATCTGGGTTATGTTCTTCACGTAACATTCAGACCGAATGACTCTATGAAATTACGTCGATACTTCCACATATTATGGGTAACATACCTCCTTGGGATAATTATCAATATCTCTTCCTATCAAAATGAGATTAGGAGGGCGCCCTTTTAATTTTAAAGAGCCAGCCTGTCTTTCAATAGATGGAATTTCATGTTGGTGAACATGTATTGTTGAAAGTGTCACCAATGAAAGGGGTCATGCGGTTTGGTAAGAAGGGCAAGCTTAGCCCTCGGTTCATCGATCCGTTTGAGGGTCTTGAAATTATGGGGCCAGTGGCTCACAAGTTAGCACTGCCAGCTAGTTTGTCAGGCATCCATACGGTATTCCATGTATCCATGCTTAAGCGATACCATGGGGATGGGGATTACATCATTAAGTGGGATGAGGTACTTTTCGATAAGGACCTTCGTTATGAAGAGAAACCAATTTTGATTCTTGCTAGGGATGTCCGGAGGTTGAGGACAAAGGTGATTGATATGATAAAGGTTCAGTAGAAGCATCGTCCGATTGAGGAAGCCACTTGGGAAACCGAGAAGGACATGCAGGATAAGTACCCTCAATAATTTGAGGATTCAGGTACTACACTTCCCTTTTTTTCGTTTCGTAATTTTTAGTGTTTGATCATTTGGGGATGAATCATGGGTAAATTGTTATCTGTTGTAACGACCGGGTCCATCGTTACAGGTAAAGCTGCTCAACGGACCGGAATGGGATTACCGGACCGGAATAGACCGGTACCGGACCAGACCGGTATGACCAGTACCGGAATGGTGACCGTTACCGAAATGGAATGGATCGGTACCACCGGTATGAAAACCGAATCCCATTCCATTCTGGTATACACTGGTATGGACCGGAATGGGCCGGACCGGGTTACCGGAATGGAATTTTTTTTTTAAAAAAAATAATTTAATTTTGAATTACATTTCCAATTTCAAACTTAATATTCAAGTGATAACTTATAACTTAAAAGTTTTATAACTTAAAAGTTGTTTAAGTTTTGAAATTTTATAACTTATATAAATTATATTTGAAGTTTATTAGTTTGTAAAAAATTTATTTTTTAGTTTTTCAATTTATAAGCTATGAGTTAAAACTTATAAGTTTTAAGTTTATATATATTTTTAAGTTATATATTTGTAGTGTTTTAGTTTGTTTAAAGTTTTTTATTTTTTATGTTTTCAATTTATAAGTTTATGTTTTCAAGTCTACTAGTTTATGTTTTTAAAAATTATTAATAAAAGAATAAAACTATAAAAGTATAAAACAATGATAAAAAAGATAGGAAATGAATAAAATTATAAAACTATAAAAGTATAAAACAATGATAAAAAAGATAGGCAATGAATAAAAGTATAAAACTATAAAAGTATAAAACAATGATAAAAATTACAAAAATAAAAATAAAAATTGACCGGACGACCGAACCGGACCGGATCGGACCGGACCAGAACCGGAATGTTACCGGTATGAACCGGTACCGGTGTCCCGACATGAAATGGGTATACCATTCCGAACCAGTACCCGATAGAATCCATACCATTCCATTCTGGTATAAACCCAACCGGTACGGACTGGTACCGGTACCGAAATGGACAGAAATGGTACCGGTTGAAACCGTTCTGGCGGCCAGCCTTAGTTACAGGTAGTCCAATCGTACCAAGTTTTAGAGTTAGAAAACTTCGAGTTTGGGAGTTTGAAATTTTGGGCTAGGCTAGCCTCGGTCGGTTTTGGAGCGAGGTGGATTCTAGGGAAATCCGGGTAAGTATTGGGTTAGGTGTATTGGTTTGAGCTAGTTTTCTACGTAGCCAAGACATAAAGGAGGAGTCCGGGGGACTTTTCAAAATTGAATTTGGGTAAGTAGAACTCCCAAAATCGCGTTTGACGTGAAGGGGTTATTTTGGGTCGTCGGGGGAAGCAAGTGTGTTGTAAAATAGCCAAATCTGGGAGATTTCTGTACATTCTGTCTATGACGAGTGCAACGGTCCACCGTAGTGACTTCCGCTATAGAGGTGGAAAATACCACTATTGCGGTGGTCAAGGCGGTCAATGCTGCTTAAGACCGCTATAGCGGAGCGGGGACCGCTATAGCGGGCCGACGGGATTTTAATGCAGAAACATTCCCCAAAATGTTCAGTTTCCACATCTTCATTTTGGGAGACGGGCTAGGTGATTCCAGGAGATTTTCCTCCATTTTCCTTTGATTTTCTTCCCTAAGGTAAGGTTTCTACACCCCAATTTTCGTACTACTTTTCCTATGCGGTAGAATTGCTAGGAGGGAACTTCGGGGAAGTTTGGAATAACATAGGAATGGTAGAATTTGGGGAAGGAAGGGGATTAAAATCATGAATGTTCTTGGGTATTGTTAAAAGTAAGATATTATGATCATAGGCTGTTAAATTCTCTATTTTTATCTTTAAAAATGATAGAACTAGGGAAATTAACGGTGGAAAAGCCCAAAAAAAGGGTGGAATGATCATGAGTGGCCTAGGGGTTTGGGATTTGGTGTAATCCGGGTAATGTGCAGGCCTTGTTTGTTAATTTCATATACTTGTATGTTATTTTAGACCAAGAACGAGAAAGGAATCCGGAACACGGGCAAGCTCGGATTGAGTAGAGCTTGGATCATTTCGAGGTAGGTGACGGCTTACGATTCCTCTGAATGTTGTATAATTTTGTACTCTTATCTAAGTGTTTGTATGAATTACATTACTTAGGGAAGCTGTGTAGAATGTCTAAGGTTCATGTTTTACAGTCTGTGAGTTGAACTATGTGTTTACTTGTTGGTTTACAAGTTGTTTGTTCATCTATTTGACTGTGGATTATTGACATGCGGTTGGCTCGAGTACCACGCCTGATATGGGAATACTAATGGTTGGCTCGAGTACTATGCCTGGTACGGGAATACTAATGGTTGGATCGGGTACCACGCCTGGTACGGGTTTATTTTACTGCATCATTGCATTTATATTGTTGTGTTGCATTGACTGATATTGGTTCTGTGATTGGACCGAGTTGTTTATTGAAATGTGTTACTTGTTTGGTGGTCCTTGAGTGACCAAGAAATTCTGTTATATCATTGAGTTGGTCTTGGATTAGGCCGGGTTGTTCATTGACACTTAGGTGTTGTCTAGAAGGGATCACAAGGTGGGTCCGGGCTAGATGAAAAGGTATGGGTTATGGCCATGTGATGGTGGTTTAAAGTATAAGAGGTGGATTTCATGAGGGAACAAGCTAAGTAGAGACTTGTAGTCTAGGTGTTCCTATTAACATTGTTGCATGTCTTCCGTACTATTTACTTGATATTGTTGTACTGCTTATACACTGTTTATTTGAAACTGGCTGATGATCCTACCAGTACACAGTGGTGGTGTACTGATACTGCACTTGCTTTTCTTTTGGTGAGTATAGGAAATCTTCCACCGGCTGAGATGCGACCTCATCTATAGCACCATCGATTTCGAACTTCAGGGGTGAGCTGCTCGATCAGGCTACCTTGGATCTATCTTTAGAGTTTCAGCCTACTTGTTTCGGGCTTAAAACTACTTCCATATTTTCCTTTTGGAGTTGCATCCCCGTACTCTAGATGTTGGTAGAATGTTTTGGTACTGCGACTTTCAGTTTCTAGGGGGATTTTCCGCTAGATTATTATTGGTATAGTTCTTTGCTTATTTAATTGCTAGTTTACTTTCTCTTTTGCTTGTTTTAGGCTGTTAGCCTAGGCTAAGGGTTGAACTCTATTGGTTTGCTCATCCGGGGATTGGGTGGGTGTCACTCACGACGGCCTGGGTCATGATAGCTTTCTTACAATTTATTTTATTACCAGACAAAACTAATAAATCCTTTTTTTCTTTAATATAATTGTATATAATATATCAAAAAATAAAATTATTTTGACAAGATTTCTTATGGGTCAATGTATCCCAACTTTTTTTTTGGCAATTAAAAGACTTATTTTATTACCAAAATAGCTAATCCGTACAAGAGTCCAACCTGTGTTGGCATAACAGCCACACAGTGAGCAAGATGAACAACTATTACATCATAAGAAGGAAAAGCCGAACTTATCTATAAGCTGATATCTGGAGACTAAGGATAGCAATTAAGCTCCGAGATTCTTCTTTCCAATCGGGGTACCAGTGATCCTCTGAATACAACTTACTTCACTATCTTCCTTGTGAGTACTTTCCGCGGTGAGAATTTGCTCTGAAATACTTTGTGATTCCTCTTTATCCACACATGGTACACTGCTGCAGCCAAGCACATTCTGTATATTGTAGCAGTAGCTCATTTCCCCTTGGCATTAGTGCATGACCAAGCCAGTTCCACTTGCCAATTTTGTGATTGTCTTGATATCCCTTGCCATTGCAGTAGCTTGGACCAAATGCCACATGCATAATCATAGCTGAAGAACAAATGATCCATTGATTCATTGACCCCAATACATAGGAGACACTGCTGCTCATCTAAGACACCCCAACTCATGCGTCTATCCTTGGTGTGTAACCTTCTCAATGCTGCCATTCTGAGTGTAAAAATCCATTTAGGTAGACCAAGGTTGCTGCAAATAACTTTGCTCCACTGGACTTTTTGGAAGTTGTCAATCATTGCTACATAAACATTATTGAAAGAGTATTGTTGCATGTTAACCAATTCAGTATCCATTATTCCAGCAACTTATAGATATTTTGTACTCTTCAGTATCCCTTGTACCGCCCAAGATGCTTGATTAAGTGTGTAGTTCCATACATTCATGTGTTTGGTGTAGTAGCTATGTACCCATTTAACCCACAAGCTGTCCTTTTTCCTATAGAGGTTCCACAATAGCTTGCTAACAACTTCTCTATTGCACACAGTGACATCCAAGATGTTAAGTCCCCCGGCAGTTCTAGCCATACAAACTTTATCCCATGCTAGAAGGGCTCTTTTTGTTCGTTCAACTCCACCGGTCCACAAAAATCTCATACATGTAGCATTAATCAGCTCAATCACCTTAGTTGGTAATACAAATATATGATACCAGTATACTAGCATGGAAAACAACACTGACTTGATCAATAACTCCCTCCCTGCATATGATAGAAAATTGGTAGCCCAACATGTTAGGTTATTCCCCCTAGCAGTCTAGTAAGGAGTGGTTGGCATTGGCTAATTGACAGTCTTTTAGTACTAAGGGGAACACCTAAGTACTTAAAAGGCATCTCCCCCTTAAGAAAATCTAGCATACCCAGAATAGCAGCTTGGCTATGGGCCTTCATAACTCCAAAATAGATCGAGCTTTTCTCAGTATTGGCCACAAGTCCAGAGGCCTGTGAGAACTCCTGAAATAGTTAAACAACAATTGGACAGACCTGACCTCCCTTTTATAGAAAAGTAACAGGTCATGAGCAAAACCAAGTTGGATCACCTCTACTTTAGCACATCTTGGATGGAACTTGAATTCAGGGTGGGTCATAAGGTGTTTCAGCAATCTAGATAGGTATTCCATAGCAATAACAAATGGGAAGGGGACATGGGGTCCCCTATCTCAATCCTCTCTTTGCTTCAAAGGGTTCAGATGGCCTACCATTGATACAAATAGAATAGGAGACTATTTTGATGCACACCATTACCCAAGAAATAAACTGATCAGGATAATTTAGATTTCTCATCATTTGCTCCACAAACACCCATTCTACGGAGTCATAAGATTTATATATATATATATATATATATATATATATATATCTATTTTACTCATACATCTAGGGGAAATACCCATTCTACCATAACCCTTCATTAGTTCATGACTCAATATTATATTATCACTGATCAACCTTCCTGGCACAAAAGCTGACTGACTCTTATCAACCAAGAAATCCATTACTTTTTACATTCTACAAGTAATTATCTTGGATATGAGCTTAGACACTACTAAGAAACATGATATAGGCCTAAATTCCTTCATAGATGAGGGGTTATTGACTTTGGCTATCAAAATTACGAGAGTACAGTTAATAGATTTGTAAAAGGTACCTCATTCAAAGAAGTGAACAACCGCCTCTGAGATCTGTTGTCCCACTACTGGCCAAGATTTTTTGAAAAATGAGGCATTAATGCCATCAATTCCGGGTGCTTTAGAGTCATCTATATCCGTATGGCTAATAATACATCATTTTGGGTAACTTTCTGGATAAGCTGCAACTGCTAGTTTCTTGTGAGTACCTTTCCCAGAGCACATATTCCTGGTTTCACCCCTAGTAGCTGGCTGGCTGTAGTACCAAGTAATCTCTTGTAAAAATGGACGATTTTGTCTTTGACCTCTTCCTCAGTAGTATTCCATTCCCCATTTGTCAATTGTAGTTTTTTAATTTGGCTGTATGCAATCATGTTCTTCACATTAGCAAAAACATAGGCTGAGTTGGAATCACCCAATTTGAGCCAAGTCAATCGAAACTTCTATTGGTATATGATTTCTTGCACCATATTCCATTTCTCAAGATCCTTTTTGATCTCCCTTTCTTCTTCAAACAAGTTCCTATCATGGCTGTAGTCCCTCATTTGCATTTGTAGATTTGTCAGCTTTTGCCTAGTCATCTGTATCCTATGTTCAATATTGGAAAATTCTCTACTCTGTAACACTTTCATTTTAGGTTTGATGTTCTTTAATTTAGTCCATACCTCTTTATATTTCTCCTAGGACATTTCTTCATCCACCCTCTATGTACACTTGACATGAATGTCGGGTGTTGGACTAGGTGGTTCATGAACTTGAATGGTCTTGGCCTGTCATTAATGGGTTCTGCAAAATCAATCACGAGGGTTGAATGGTCAGAACATCCTGGATGTAGAACTTTGGCATCAAATGGATTTTAGTTACTCTGATATCAAATGTTAAATATTTATATGATTTAAGTATGTTTGTATACTTTTATTTAGAAATCGAAATACATCATAATAAAAATAAAATTGATATATATACCTTCAAATCGATTCAATATTTATTATTTTACAAGTTAAAATGACATGACCTTTAATAATTCAAATCTCTTTTATGTTGATAGGACATCATATCATCCAACGCATTGTAAAACATAAATATTAGTTAAAGAAGTTCATGACAGTTTAAACTGATCCATAATATGCATACCATTTCACGAGCATTAATATAGTTATTTAATCATACTATTTTGTAATGATTTTAAGTTATATATATTAATGAAGGCATAAAATAATTTACATTGTCAGTTCAATTTGATGAGTTATATAATAGGTTATTCCATTATTTTTATCTGTCCTTTCAAATTTATGATAGAGAGCTACTTGTTATTATAGGTTAACGAAATCTTCAGATATTAAAATTTATATATTATCAGAACATAAACCTTGAAGTTTATCAATGTATCAGCAAATGAAGACATACATATCAAGAGTAAATAAAATTTATCCACATTTAAAGAAAAGTTTCAATATATATAACCCAATTGCTAGAAAAATAACAAAAAAGGAAAAAAAATGATGAGTGATTTCTAGTCTAAATTCCCCATAATTCCTAATTATATTAGGAAAAGGGAAACAAGTTCGTAAACTTCAAATAAAGAAAATAATTAGCTTATTTTCTGCCGCATTAGCTTATTCATATTGGTGATTCCAAGATTTAATAGTTAAAAGGAGTCATCGCCTAATTAAATTGTAACCGCTGATTTTGGGCACCTTTATTTTTAGCAAAATTTCATGAAAATAAACTCAGTAATTAAGGTCTAATAAACATTAGAAATTTTAAGATAAATTAGTAGGAATGACAAAGAGGGTAAGGGGGTTTGAGCCTTAACACGCAAAATAAGAACATTGAAAGATTAGGCCATACAACTTTAGTTTCGCACACACAATCATATTTTCTGCCTTGCCCCATTGCTAACCCTATGACGAGTAATTTTTGAGCAACTTATCAATTATAACGATGTGTATAAAAAAGGAAATTAAACGACTAGTAAGATCATCTCATTTTTAATAGTTCAAATGGAAATTCACTATTTTTTGAGAAACTTGAAACCATCTCTACATACTACAATTATTAGCTATTTTATCACTCTCATCTATTGAGTGACTCTCTACATCAAAAAATAGATAATCTACTAATTTTTTCTCTTTATTTTAACAATGACGACCAAGTAAAAACTCATTAGCATAAGCCTTGAGATTCACATTTGATGAACCCTTTTCGTTCATAGCTTTCTTAGCGAAATCCCTCCATTTCTTGGCTATCTTTCTCACTTCTTCCCCTTCCTCGCTGCCTCCCATCGCGATCTCTATACACCTCTGGAACTCATCTCTTTCAACGATACCTCCTGTATTGATATTCACTCTGACGCCATTCTTCCAAACATCTTGAATAAGCTTTGCGTTACAAAGTTGATCATTCCAGATCGGACACGCCACGAAGGGCACCTCAGAAGCTATTCTCTCTATAGTCGGATTCCACCCACAATGAGTCAGGAAACAACCAACAGAAGGGTGTTTCAGGACTTCCACCTGCGAGCACCAACTCACTACTTTCCCCTGATTTTCCAGTTCGTCTTTGCAACTCAACTTTTCCTCTGATCTTTTCTCATTTTGCCCTTCCCAATGAACCTCAAAATGGCTTCCTACATTTCAACAATCCTTGACCAATCTCCTCCATGAATTGACTTGATATCTCAGAGTAACTACCAAATGCTATATAAATAACTGATTCATTATGCATTAAATCCAACCATTTCATGTAATTCTTTGAACTAATATCAATCATTCAGCTCCAAATCAATTATCATCAAGAAAATTTAATGGAATTGAAGGCCCAATTCCCACCATAGTCACATTCTTTAAAACCCTCAAAGCATCAAATTCCAAATCATCAAAAGTGTTCACAAGAATTGTTGGATTTTTCTTCATTATTCAATATCTCAATTTGCCTTTTAATGGACTCAACTTCCCACTTGCTAGACTCCACATCATCATACACAAAAGAAGGAAAATCAATTGGATTAAGTGGTGGCAATCCTGGTAACTGTATGATTTTATCATGAGAATCACAATTCTTAGAATAATCAGAATAATCAGTAAATCTATAATAATAAATATAAAAAATTGTGGTTGGTTGGGTCCAAAATTATGTAGATAGGATGTTACATTTTTTGTCCACTAAACCAACCCAATCCATAACAATAGTGTAGATAACATGTGAAAAAGGGGTACCATTTTTTACATTTGATTTGATTAAGTTGAAAATAAATTCTGACCCATGAGAGTTTATAGAAGAATGGAACAAATGAAACTCATTAGATGAACCTAATTTGAAATTTTCATCATAGCCATCAGAGAAAGGAGCAAAGCTTAATCCTTCAATGTTTGGGAGTTCTTTTATTCTATTGAAAGCTGATAGGCTAGTTGATAAAGTGACTTTAATGCCTAATTTGATTAATTGTTTGGATAATTGAAGGGAGGGATTAATGTGACCTTGTCCTGGGAATATTTCAATAAGAACATGGGATTTTTTATTCAAATTTTCCATTTTTTTGGTGGTGAAAAGAGAGGAAGCTATGAAAGGGGAGAGAGGATTTTGGATAGGAGAACTTTGTAAGGACAAGAGCTTTCTCGAACTGACTTGATTACAAATGACTAAAGTCATCCTTATTTATACTTGTGTAGGGATGGTTCTAGATATTAAATATCTAGACAATCCTATTATCCTATTAAGTAGTCAAGACTCTAGCTTATATAGATAATCATTTCTTAAATGCAACAAGCATCAAAGATATTACTCGGAACTTTCTAGAAGCTTCACGAAATATCTAGAATATTTTGTGGTAGCTTCTGAAAAATAAACTTTATTATACAGCAAAAAATAAAACTAAAAATGCATGAGCACTTTAAAGCAAGTATGTTTTTATTATCAACCATACCAGCTGCTAACAAATTAGAGATAGAAATGTTTGTATTACCTTAAACAGTGGTCGAGCCATAATATAAAAAAGTAAACACAAGAGATCGAGGACAAAAAAAATGTTTCAATGAGCGAGGGGGGTGGCTTTGTCATCGCGACACTGCCTTTAAGGCTTCAACGACTTGAAGTAATCAAACAAATAAACGACATGAATGTTCGTCTTTCCCATGTAACCTTAGGAGGCAAGTACATCCAAGGGTCATATTTATTTTTTAACTAATTATTTAGATATTCAAAAGTTCAAGAAAGTTCTATAACTTCTTGAACTTTCACGTGCGGGATTGATTTCTTTTTATGAGTCAAGCATGTGAAATTTGATAAAGGGTGATAGTGAGATTCAAACTCATGATCTTTGTTTGCTCTAATACATTGTTGAAGTGTGCGACCATACATCTCATTCAAAAGGTTAAGCTGTAAAAGAAACACACTTTTGTGTACATAATTATATTATCAAACAGTCTAGTTTGAGAGAAGAAAAGATACATATATAGTTTAGGAATCAAAGACATCCACAACTCTTTCTTCCAAATTAATTTCATTTTAGGAGAAATAGACATGAATGCTCTTATAGTTGGTTGAACCTTCTCACCGACCTTAATAAACAACAAGAACAAAATCCTATACAAAATTACCATCACTAGTAAAATGACAATGTTCATCCACTTTGAATAATCCATCTTAATTTGCCATGTATCTCTCAAAATATCTTCCCTATTGATCATAAAAATATGAATTTCACCCTCGCGCTCATCGCAAATTTTTAGCCCTTCAAACTAGCTAATTCTTCAACAACCCTTCATAACTAACAACGATAACATACTTAATGTAATTTCCTAAATAGAATTTGGAGAGGTTATGTGTACACAGACATTATCTCTACAGAGTAGAGAGTTCTTTTTCTATCGACTCAAGTAAAAGCATTATAAAGCAATTCGAAAAAAAAATGAGAGTGAAGAAGCCAGTCCTTAATAAGCATACTTATGAGAAGCAATAGTATAGTGTAAGGGGTACTTCCAGAATGGCTTTGGCAAATCATTAGGCAATCGAAAGAATCTACCGCTTAGTACCATAAGGACTGAGCTAATAAAGGAAAATTACATAATATACTAAATATTCATGCCTAATTACATTTCGTATCAACATTTTAATTCAATTATAATTTGCAGCAGAGGGTTTAAAACTATTGGTATTTGTATTTATATGCCTTTATCTCAATTATTACTCAATTGTATTTGTATTTATATACCAAGATTTTACAGAATATACTAAATGGATTGGTATTTGTATGTCAAAATTTATGAAATTGTATTTGTATGCTGAAATTTTACAAAATTATATTTGTATACAGATATTACTCTATTTGTATTTGTAAGAGAGATTATACAATTAGTATAGAAAGTGTTGGCGCAGATTCTAATTAAGCAAATTATTGTTATGGAGGTCTCATTAAGTTCCGATTAGTTGGTGTTTTTGAAATTTACTCGCTAATAAATGGACAGGTTGGGTTGAATTTTGGTGGGTCAAGATGAGATGAGCTAATAAATGGGTGGATTATTGATCTGCCCAAAAGTTACTTGGGTTGAAGTGGGTTGGGCAGATATGGGCTAAAATGTGGGTCCCAACCTGCTCAACTGTTATTAAATTTTAATTAATTTTATTTGTTCTTTTATAATTTTTTAGTGCCTTCTAAATTTTTATTTTTCATTATTATGACTATATATAACATGCCAAATAAAAAATATCTTTTTAAGAAATATTTTGATAAGATTTCTCATGAATCAATTTGGGCTAGATATCAGCTCAAATTTTGATGGACTGAAATTGATTGGATTGAGCTAATAAATTAGCGGTTCAATAATCAGCCCAAACCTGAGTGAATTGAACGAATTATGATTTCATGAGCTAATTTTGCTACCTTTACTCACAACTATCATCATTAGGCTCTCCACTAACATCAAAACTTAACTTTAACCTGATCAAAGTCATTGTTTATTGTTTTGAGGAAATAATCACTGTTTATATATGAACTGTTACATGGAAATTTAAAGCAATCGAGTCATACTCCCTACGTACCAATTTATGTGATTGTGTTCGAATTTCAAAAGTCAAATAAGTTTTTCTAACTATAAGTTTTTTTCATATTTTCTAAATATCTAAAAATTATAATAATAATAATTTTTAAATTTTTCAAAAACATGGCCGAACATGCTGCAAGTATACACAGGTTGCATAACATAAGTAGCTAAAAATATTCAGTCCATTTCAATTCATGTGTTTTCATTTTCTTTTTAATTTATTTAAAGAAGAACGTCATCTCTTTCTATATTTAATAAGTTCTTAGTAAAAATATTTTTATTTTATCGTTAATGACATTCCATTTATAAAGATGATATAACATGTTTAAAATCATAAAATTTGAAGTGTATTTTCAATATGTTATTCAAACTTTTAATTTAAAATAACCAGATTCCATTTTTTTTGTGAGTTCTTTTCCTTCTCTTATCGATGTAATAGAGGTGTTTTTTATGCCTTCCTCTCATTGTAAAATCTTCATGGTGGAATTGATGCAATAGGGATCTAAGCTAAACGTCCTCATCACCACACGGGAGAAAACCTGAGTTGTCACGACCCAAACCTCCATGAGTGACACCCACCCAACCTCTGGGTGAGCGAACCATCAACGACCCCGAACTTAATCGTTCTAATGGCTCAAAACTAGTGTGCAAGAAAATAAACTAGCAATTCAATAACAATCTCAATACTATTATAAATAACCTGCGGAAAGTTCCTCCCTAGAGCCTGAAAGTCATCGTACCAAAATACTACCAAACTTCTAGAATGAGGGGATGCAATCCCGAAATAAACAAGAGTCTAAGCCCGAAACAAATGGGCTATAACTGAAATGAAAGAGACCAAGGTTGCACGATCCAAGCAGCTCACCCTTGATGTCTGAAAGCGCTGGGACTACAAGTGAGGTCGCGTGTCAGCCACTGAAAGATTACCTGTATTCACAAAAAGAAAAACAAGTGCAGAATCAGTACACAAACACCGTGTACTGGTAGGATCATCGGCCAGCTCCAATAAACATAATATAAACAGTAACCATAACATAGTAAGGTACAGGAAACATGTAGTAAGTCAACAAATATCCAGATATTAAATCCCTCTCTTAACTTATTAACACATGAACCAAATAACAACCATTGACCACACCCAAAAACAACAACATATACCCTTTTTCACATAACCTAGACCGACCAAGGATCCCCCTAACATCACCTAAGTGTTAGACATGCAATCTCGATTAACTCTAAGACCAACCTCATATTTAACATAAAATCACCCGGCCTCTCATGGACCCTATGCAGATATCACAGTTCAAGAATGCAACCTGGTCCACTCATGGAACCATCAAAGAATAAGACAATGCAATGAATATAACCTGTACCAGGCGTGGTACTCAAGCCAACCATTAGAATTCTTGTACCAGGCATGGTACCCGAGCCAACCGTTAGTATACCCATACCAAGCATGGTACCTGAGCCAACCATTTGTAATTCCCATACCAGTCATTGTACCTGGGCCAACCGAATGTCATAACAAGTCCAAATCAATCACAACCAATGAACAAACATACTTGTAAAACTAACAAGCAAACAAAGAAGTTCAATTCACAAGATCGATTACCGGGCGACTAGACATTCACAATTCATTTCCTAAACATGCAACTCATACACTACTACGAAATAGTACGTGAACACATAATGCATATTAGAATAAAAAACTATCACCTACCTCGAAATATTCTAAGCTCTACTCAACCAGAGCCTTCCCGTTTCCCAAAGTTCTTGCCAGTTCTTGGTCTAAAACAACACACAATAACCAAAATCAATACTCATGGCCTACTAATTACTCAGATTATGCAAAATCCCAAACTGCAGGCCAACCATGATCATTCTGCCCCTTTTCTGGGATTTCCCATCATTAATTCACCTATTCCTACTATTTTTCATGGATACATTTAGAGAATTAAGGTCACATGATCATAATCTAGTGGAATTAACAGCACCCAAGAACTTCTACACCTTAGAATCCCCCTTTTCCCATGGATTCTATAATCCTAGGTCATTCCAAACCTTTTCCCAAGTCTACCCCTAGCAATTTCATAGCATAGGAAAGATAATACAGAGTTTCGGGAGTAAAATTATTAACTTTAGGACGAAAAATGATGGAAAACTGATTAGTTTCGCCCAAAATCACCTTGCCCTTCTCCCAAAATATTCTTACGAAAACTGAATGTTTTGGGGAAGTTTTTCATATTAAAACCTGACGAGTCCCCTATTGCGGTCCATGCTCTTCTATAGCGGTAATGCCATAGCGGAACCATCCGCTATAGTGGTGCTGACCGATATTGACTTACGCTGTAGCAGTATTTTCTCTGCTATGGCGGAGCTTTCTATGGCGGTGTGTCAACTGCTACGGCAGTTGACATGGGACATAAAGTTGTAAAGTCCCCCAAATTGGTCCATTTTAAAACACTCATTTTTCTGAAGTTCTGGAACAACCCCTTCACATCAACCTCGATATCGGGAGTTCTACTTACCCGAATTTGATTCTAAAAAGTCTCCCGGACTCCTTTATGTGTTAGCAAAATGAAAAACTATCTCAAATCAATACACTTTACCTAATCCTTATTCGGATTTCCCTAGACCATACCTCGCTCCAAATTTAGCCGAGACTAGCCTTACCCAGAATTTTCAACTCCCAAACCCATATGTTTTCTGACTCAAAACTTGGCATGAAAAGTTTACCCATAACGATGAAACCGATCGTTATAACAAATATCAATTTACCCATTGTTCATCCCTAAAATGATCCATCCCGAAATTATGAAAATAAAGAAAGGGAAGTGTAGTACCTGAATCCTCAAATAGGTGAGGGTACTTATCCCGCATGTCCTTCTCGGTTTCCCAAGTGGATTCCTCAATCGGACGATGCTTCCATTGAACCTTTACCATACTGATTACCTTTGTCCTTAATTTTTGGACATCTCGATCAAGAATCACAGCCAGTTCCTCTTTGTAGCGAAGATCCTTATCTAGTAACACCTCATCCCACTTGATGATGTAGTCCCCATTCCCATGGTACCACTTTAGCATGGATACATGGAATACCGAATAGACACTCGGCAAGCTGGGAGGCAGTGCTAACATGTAAGCCACTGGCCCTACAATCTCAAGAACTTCAAACGGTCCGATGAACTGAGGGATGAGCTTGCCATTCTTACCTAAAAGCTTAACTCCCTTCATTGGTGACACTTTCAATAGCACTTGTTCATCAATCTGAAAATTCATGTCCCTTACCTTGCGATCCACACATTCTTTCTGCCTGCTTTGGGCCGCTAGCAACTTGGTTTGAATGCCTCTTACCTTTTATTGTGCTTCCCTTACAAAGTCCACGCCCAAAGGCTTTACATCACCTTCATCAAACCACCCTATAGGTGACCTACAACTCCTCACATACAGTACCTCAAATGGTGCCATATCGATACTAGAGTGATAGCTATTATTGTATGAAAATTCACATAATGGTAGAAACTGGTCCCAATGGCCCCCGAAGTCAATCACACATACTCTCATCATGTCCTCCAATACTTGGATTGTCCTCTCCGATTGACCATCAGTCTGAGGATGGAAGGATGTACTGAAGGTTAGTTGAGTGCCCAACTCTTCATGTAACTTACCCTAAAACATTGAGATAAACTGCGTACCCCTTTCTGATATGATGGATAGTGGTACCCCGTGCAATCTCAGGATCTCTTTCACATAGATCTTAGCCAATTGCTGTGAATTATAGTCCACCCTGATTGGAATAAAATGAGCTGACTTGGTCAGCCTGTTTACAATGACCCAAATAGAGTCATACTTCCCCAAAGTCTTGGGAAGACCCACCACAAAATTCATGGCTATCCTATCCCACTTTCACTCTGGAATGGGCATCCTCTGAAGTAGTCCTGCAGGTCTTTGGTGCTCATAATTTACATGCTGGCAATTTTGACATTTGGACACAAAATCAGCTATGTTCCTTTTCATCCTGGGCCACCAGAAAAGCTGCCTCAAATTCTTGTACATCTTGGTTACACCCGGATAAATCGAATACCGTGAGCCATTAGCCTCTGCCAACACTTTCTGAATGCTGTCATCAACTCGAGGAATACAAATCTTTCCCCTGAAACTCAACACCCTGCCAGCGTCCAACGTGGAGTCCCCAAACACTCTGAATATTACCTTGCTTCGAAGCTTGCTCAACTATGAATCCTGAAGCTGCATGGCCTTTATCTCCTCTAGGAATGTGGATTTGACCTCAATACTGGACAACACCCTACCCTGTTCTGAAATACCCAAGCGCATGAACTTAGATTCCAATGCCTGAATCTCCCTTGCTAATGGTCATTTGGACACCTCCAAACAAGCCAAACTGCCCATGCTAACTGTCTTCTGACTCACTGCGTCTGCCACCACATTAGGCTTACTCAGATGGTACTGAATGGTCACATCATAGTCCTTTAACAACTCCATCCACCTTCTCTACCTCATATTCAAGTCCTTCTGGGTAAAAACATGCTGCAAACTACGATAATTGGTGAACACCTCACACTTGATACCATAGAGATAGTGTCTCCAAATCTTGAGTGCAAACACCACCGCTGCCAACTCTAAGTCGTGGGTTAGGTAATTCCTCTCATGAACTTTCAACTGCCTGGATGTAGGCTATCACATTCCTGTCCTGCATCAACACAACACCTAAATCCGAATATGAAGCATCACAATAAACAATAAAGTCCTTACCTTCAACCGGCAAAGACAAAATAGGAGTCGTGGTCAAAAGTGTCTTGAGCTTTTGAAAGCTCTCCTCACACTTGTCAGACCACACAAACGGTACCTCTTTCTGAGTCAGTCTTGTCAAGTGAGTAGCAATAGATGCAAACTCTTTGACAAACCTATGATAGTAGCCTGGAAGCCCGACAAACCCTTCACTTCAGTCACAGAGCTAGGCCGGACCCAACTCTTGACTGCCTCAATCTTCTGGGGATCCACCATCACCCTTTTTTCTGACACTACATGCCCCAAGAATACGACTGAAGTCAAGAAAAATTCACACTTGGTGAAATTTGCATAAAGCTTTTGGTGACTCAATATTTCCAACACAATACAGAGATGTTCAGCATGCTCCTCGCTACTCTTGGAGTAGATCAAAATATTATCAATAAAAATGATGATGAACGAGTCCAAATAAGACTTAAATACCCCATTCATCAAACTCATGAATGTTGTTGTCGCATTAGTCATCCCAAACATCATCACTAAGAACTCATAATGCCCATACCGAGTTCAAAAAGTAGTCTTAGGAATGTCCTCGGGCCTAATCTTCAACTGATGATACCCTGACCTCAAGTCAATTTTTGAGAACACAAATGCACCCTGTAACTGGTCAAACAGAACATCTATACGGTGTAAAGGGTACTTATTCCGAATGGTCACCTTATTAAACTACATGTAATCTATGCACATCTGCATACTACCATCCTTTTTCTTCATAAACAAGACCGGAGCACCCCAAGATGAAGCACTGGGATGGATAAGTCCCTTATCTAGGAGTTCCTGAAGCTGAGTCTTAAGTTTCCTTAACTCTTCCAGAGCCATACGATATGGAGGAATGGAAATTGGGCGAGTTCCTGGCTCCAAGTCAATACAAAAATCAATATCCCTGTCCGGAGGCATACCAGGCAAATCCGCCAGAAACACCTTCTGAAACTCTGAAACAATCAGAACTGACTCAATAGATGGGGAATCGATATTATCATCCCAGAGATGAGCCAAAATGGCTAAACACCCTCTCCCCACTAGCTTCCTAGCCCGAACAAAGGATATGATCTTAACTGGCTTAGGCATGTACACACCTTCCCACTATAGCCTATCCTTACCAGGAATCTCTAAAGCCACAGTCTTGGTGTTACAATTTAATACAGTGTGATAAGGAGATAACCAGGTCATGCCCCAAATGATATCGAAGTCTACCATATCCAGAATTACCAAGTCTACCCAAGTATGCAACCTCACAAATATAACAGAACAAGCACGATAAACATGAGTCACAATCATGGACTCTCCAACTGGGGTGGAAACATGGATAGGGGAATCAAGGATATCACAAATCAAGTCCAGACCCAAAGCAAAATTCATAGACACATATGAATATGTAGAACATGGGTCAAAAAGTACCGAAGCTATCCTATCACAGATAAGAATTATACATGTGATCACTGCGTCTGATGACTCCATCTCAGGCCTCCCTGGGAAAGCATAACACTGAGCCCAGTCATCATTCCAAGCTACTTCCTTGGTTGGCTACACCACACCCCTGCCCCCGCCGCCATTCCCCTTGTCTCCCCAGCCTCCCTGAAAGTTATCTCGCCCACCCTATGGATAACCTCTAGCTGGGCCACCTCTACCTGCTGAGACCACAATCTTAGACTGTTGCTGAGCCTGATTACTAGTCTGTCTGTGAGGGCACTCCCTCTTAAAATGTCCCGGATCACCACAATGGAAACAACCACGATTAAGCGAAGGCCTGCTGGTAGATGTGTAAGAAGCTCCTTGACCCCGAGGAGCTGAAAACTGTTGATTAGATCCCGAATGATCACCTGTAGCAGCTGGAATTGTTGACTGAATAGGACAGGCAGAGTACACCTACTGATTGTGACCCCTGGAGTGCGAGCCACTGAAGTTTCCATCATTTTTGGGGCAATTTTGGCCAACACTTTAGCCTGCCCAACTTGCTTGACCCCTTCTAACTTCTTAGCATAATCTGTTGCCTCATTGAAGCCCTTCCCTGCTAAAGTCATGTGCACAGATAACACATGTAATGATAACGATCTCAATTGAAAATGATCAAAATCAATATCAGAAACACAGAAACAAACAATACAAATTGAAGATAGAGGGATAGATTAGAAAAAGGGATGAGAATGGAAGAAAGAAGGGCTAATTGAATCCACAATCAACCAAGAGAGAAGAGAACTCAATCCAATGTCCGAGAAACCAAATTGAATCCACAAGATGAGAACTCGATGATCAATTAAGAAAAGAAGATAACACAAGCAATTCGGAAATCCAGCCTAATCACTCATTCTAAACTAATAATTGGAATTGAACCCAATTAATATCCTAACCTAAAATATCAAGTCTATTCAAGACAATTCAATCATCAAAATCTAAGTATGAAAATGACTAAGGCATCTATTTATAGTTATTGCCTTTACACAAATAGCCTATTATAAAAATAGCCCAAAAGTGACTATTTTGGAAATAACCCACAAGGGCTCTTCTTCATTGCCCAAATGGCATCTTGATCGCCTATGGCATTGTGCATTTGTTGCTCCATGGCTTCGTTCGGGCTCCAAGCTATCATCCATTTATAAAAGCCCCTCCTAATGTGCTCCAAGCTAACCATGATTGTATCATCCTCCCCTTCTTCAAAAGGATTCGTCCTCGAATCCCAACCTTGCAAAAATATAAGAAGGACAAACAACAAACATATCCTCATAGCATGAGGGTTAGCACATGGGTTATGAACCATACCAACTTGCCAAGGAGTCACACATTTGAAATACAACCAACTATCCTTTGTGTCAAATAAGATCAATGCATTGTAGAACATACAAAGGATCCGACTATGAGAAATATCATGAAATAAAGAGGGTTCAAACACCCATGAGGATTTACCGGGGTCAAAGATATAAAAAACCCATATAGTTTGATCATAAAAGCAAATGGACCAACCCAAGAAACCCCTACCTCTATATAAAACAAATTCCATACATACATGGACATCATCATATGCAAAGAGGTAGTAGAGAAAGGTGTTAGTTATATGAACTTTATTCAAGGTGTTCCCACATATAGAATCACCCTTTGATCCATAAGCATTAAGGCCTTGATCAATGATGGGGTCATACAAGAATGAATCGATCATTGGAGAACATGCACCCCTTTCCTTTTGACCACTAACCCCTCTAATAGACGTATTATCATCTTTCAAGAAGAGAGTTTCATCTTTGGAAAGTGTGTCATCATACCATAGTGGATTTTCAAACAATTGGTAGCCTTCAAGGGTGGCTACACTTCCAACATTATAAGACACCACTATCTTCATCATTCACATTAGTCATGTCATCATTGAATAAGGGATTATCCCTAAGTACATACTCCACCTCAAGATCCTCATGACAAGAATTAGAAATGGAATCAACACTCAAGGAATCATCACCTCTAAGTAAAGATCCTACATGACTAACTACATGACCAACTATATCATTACCATTACTAAATTGAGGTTCATTTATCACATCACACAACTCCTCAATTAGTAGGTCATCATTACAAGCAAGTTGGTCAATACCACAATAAACACTAGTTGGTATCATATCAAGCTCAAAAGAATCACACATATGGTTACCACCATTATAACCAACTAGCATTTGACTACCCTTATTACATGACAATACATTCACTCATGTCACAAGTGCTAACACTAGATGGACTCAAAACGATCTTACTAGAAGAATCAACTAGTGTTTGGGCACTCAAAACAGTGGCATCATCATCATGCAACAAAGTGTCATCAAGATCATCACAAGGTAAATGCTCTTTAAGCTCACACATATCCAAGCCATCACTTACACTCAATTGGCCACTAACCACATGAGGATCTTCTACTTTCGACAAAGTGTAAGGTTTAGCTTTGTTACCTTGTAGCTCATAGGAAGGATTGCATTCACCTTATCTTTCAACATTGGCACACATTTGCTCCTTTGGGAAGCTTTTTAACAACACCTCATGATTTTTCATTGCTTGAGGTGCCTCACTAGGCTTGCTTCCAAGTATACCTGCACAAGAGTCAAGACAACTAGAAAAAGAAGAAAGGTTACAAAAGTTAGTATAAGGTTGTGACAACCCTGTCACATCACTCCACACAACCTCTCTTTTTTCCACTCTAGAGTTGTCACTTATCACACCCTTACTCCTCTCAATCTTTTGTCTCTCAATTTTATTGGAGTCCGAACAAGTGCCAAGTATCCCTTGTGAAGGGTTAGATGATCCCTTCACTTTAAGCTTCCACTTTGGTGCACAAGGTGTGGATGTTTTGACTTCCATGTTCAACTCCTTAGTGGGTTCATCTTCATGAGGAGTAGTTTTCTTCAACATCTTTTGTATCTCCTCGGGCTTAAGATTGACAACCCATCGGATAACCTTGTCAAGTCCTCTTTGTATGGCATCCCCTAATTCTTTAATTCTTAAAGATTCAAGATCCCTCACCGGAAGGGGCTCATTTAATTTCACTCTACTTTCATGTCCTATTGATCCTTCCATCCTACCTCCAACATCATTTCCATAAAGAGAACAAGTCACATTAGAAGGAGAATAAGAAGTATAAGTTCTTGCATTCCAAGAAGTAGAGAATGTTCTTCTCCTATGGTTCACACGACATCTTCGAATTGGTTTCACCCACACATCTATACCCCCTCGACTAGGATAGGAAGTAGCATAAGACAAGGATGGTAATTCATTTTCACAATATCCTCTTCTATTACAATCTTCCTCAAATGATTCATAACAAATATGGGAGAAAGCATCGTACCTCACATTGTCTTCATCACCATGGTGTGTAATATGAGAATCCCCATACTCTTCATCTTCACTATCGGATACACCATAAGATATTTCTACTCCTTCATGTTCATTATAAGAGCCATAAGCCCCATTCATTTCACATCCATCTCCGAAGTAGTAGTTTTCAACACCATATGGCTCAAGATCATGGCTATTATCATAGCCTCTACAATCCCCATCGTCGTCATACTCATAGCCTCTATTGCTACAAGCATAGTCTCCCATTTCATCATCATAAGGATCCGAAGCTATAGAAGACATACTTCCTTATTGCTCCTTTTGTACCTACAAAACTAGCAAACAAGTTAGTAATAAGATCCTCACGCTACTCTTTAGGTGAACTCTCAACTCACCTTCTATGGCTTCTTTCCCAAATTGATAGTGTTACTAGTTTTGCTCAATCAATTCAAGGTTATCTATCCTTGTGGAGGAATGGATCCTTGTGACTCTTGAAGGAAGGACAACTCAAATAAAATTAAAAGGACTTGAATCAAGAAATTAACTACGAAATAAAATGAGAAAAGCACTCAAAGAAACGCACAAGAAAAAAAATGGACTCAAAAAACTTGATAATATTTAGTAGGGTAATCTACCAATTAAAATCAAGTTATGAACCTAAAAGAAGGTAGATTTAATGAAAAAGAAACTAACTTACCAAGAGTTGTACCAATAAATCATTTGGGAAGAAATTTGGTTGAAATCCATGGAGAAAAGTTTCAAAAAGTGAAGAAAAACTTGAAAAATAGCTCCAAAAGTGCAGTTGTTGTGCGCTGGAGGGCCTGAAGCCGGTTGGAAGTGCGCTGGAGCCAGCTGGAAGGTGCTAAAGCCAACTGGAGCAATCTCTGAAAGGAGGCTGACGCGGAAGCTGGCAGCTGGGATCGAAAGCCAACGGCTCAATGAGGAACCCGATGGTTCGACGGCTTGAGAATGTGTGAGCCGGCTCGCGAGCAGAAGCTGGTCCTTGCTGGCTGGGATGACGCGTCCTGACGGGTCCATGGACAGCTGGCAGCATCCTATTGGGGTGCGGAAAAGAGCTGAAAAATCTCTTCTTCTTTTTTCCGATTTTCAGATATTTTTTGTACTCCTTTGAGACCACAAACACCTTCACACCTTTTCCTTCTTTTCTTTTTGGATTAAACACCACCTTTTTGAATATTTTTCTTCAACAATTTATCAATTTCATGAAGAACACTATGAACATGGATGAACTTCAAAAATTCATAACTTCCTCAATTTAACTTCGATCTTCACCAAATTTTAAATACGAGATCCTTTCAATACTACGAACAAACTCCAATAATTTTTAGCCTTCAATTTCAAGTAAAAAATAAACCCATTTTCAAACTATGAAGAACACCATGAACAAGTTAATTTCAAATCTTCATAACTCCTTTGTTTTAGCTTCAAATTCCACGAAATTCGAGATTTAGACTCCTCTTACTATAGAGAATAAACCCCAATGTTTTTCAAACTCCAATTTAGCTTCAAATAACAAACTCACTTCACCTTCTTCAAGCTTTTTCAAGCTCAACAATGGTAAAATTTTGAAACACCTCCAAATCAACTCGAAATCGTCTCAAATTTTAGGAGAAGCTTCCTTTTTAGCTAGAGAACAATTCCCAATACTTTTTCTAGCTCAAATCTCTCCTAATCTTCAAGACCCATTTTCAAATTTTCAAACCTTCAAGCTCCTTTAATGGTAGAATCTTTTCTAAAACCCAAAATCACTTCAAATGTTGGATTTAGACTCAAAAAACACTAAAGAATACGAATTAGTGTCAAAAACAACAAATCAAACCCAAAAAATTTTGGTTATTTTTTTTGGACGGATTTTTTTTTATAATCCATGAACCTAAGACCTAAGAATTGATGGAACAACTCTTAAAACCTAAGCTCTGATACCAAGATGATAATGATCTCAATCGAAAATTATCAAAATCCATATCGAAAACACAAAAACAAACAATACAAAATTGAAGATAGAGGGATAGATTAGAAAAAGTGACGAGAATAGAAGAAAGAAGGGCTAATTGAATCCACAATCAACCAAGGAGAAGAAATCTCAATCCAATGCCCAAGAAACCAAATTGAATCCACAAGATGATAACTCGATGATCAGTTAAGCAAAGAAGATAACACAAGAATTGGGAAATCCACCCTAATCACTCATTCTAAACTAATAATTGGAATTGAACACAATTTAATATCCTAACCTAAAATATCAAGTCTATTTAAGACAATTCAATCATCAAAATCTAAGTATGAAAATGACTAAGGCATCTATTTATAGTTATTTTCTTTACACAAATAGCCTATTATAATATTAGCCTAAAGCTGACTATTTTGAAAATAACCCACAAGGGTCCTTCTTCATTGCCCAAATGGCATCTTGATCACCCATGGCCTTGTGCATTTGTTGCTCCATGGCTTCCTTTGGGCTCCAATCTATCATCCATATATAAAAGCCCTCCTAATGTGCTCCAAGCTAACCATGATTGTATCATGTAAGTCCGTATTCAAGCCCTTCACAAATAACCAAACCCGCTCCTCCTCAGAACCCAACAACTGTGTAGCAAAATGAGACAAGGCATGAACTTTGCCTCATAAGTAGAGACCGACATGTTACCCTATTCCAGAGATTGGAACTCATCCTTTTTGCAATCTCTCGATGTACGAGGCACATACTTTTCTAGGAAGAGAGCGTGAAATTGCTCCCAAGTCAGTGGGGGCAAAACAGATGACCGACACTCCACATGAAACCTCCACTACTGCTTAGCATCACCCTGCAACTGAAAAGTGACAAACTCAACCCGATGCTATTGCACAATGCCTAGCTTGTGCAGCCTCTCATAACAGTCCAATATGAACTCATAAGCATCTTCCTTATCAGTACCCTGAAACGTAGGAGGTTTCAGCTTGAGAAACTTAGTCAGCATCTCATGCTCATTCCATGTTATTACTGGACCTAGCATTGGTCTAGAAAAGTAATTTGTGCCTGATGCTGCATCCATTCTAGGAGCTGTAGTAGCCGCTGGCTGAGTACCCAAAACCTGATCTGCAGTCCCCGTAGGGCTGGCTCCAGCACCAACCAGCCCACTTAAGAAGGACCACACTTGCTAAAATGCTTAGGGTGTGATAGAGGGAAGGCCTGCACCTCCAACTAGTGTTGCCTCCTCCTACTCTACACCCTCCTCAACAACAACCTCGACTTCCCTTTCAACCTGATCCTAGGGTGGGGGAGCGGTTGCCTCATGTGCTCCTGCAACCGCTTGAGCTCCACCCCTAGCAGTTGTTGCCCTACCTCGGCCCCTACCATTGCCCTTTTCTCTACCTATGACAATCGGGCCCGCTACTGGGACCTTTGCTCTTGCTCCGTTGTTTCATATGTTAACCATCTGCGGACAGAAGAGTGAACAATGTCAAATACCAATTTGTATACCAATTGGAATCAAGTTATAGCACGAAGGGAGAAAAAAGAGATAGTTTTCCTAAAGTCCTATAGCCTCTCGAAGAAACGTAGAGACGTCTCTGCACCGTTCCGCAAGACTCTACTAGCCCTATTTTGGTACGATGAGATCAATGAACCTAGGGCTCTGATACCATCTTTGTCATGACCCAGACCACCGTGAGTGGCACCCATCCAACCCTCGGGAGAGCGAACCATCAAAAATCCCGAACTTAACTATTCTAATAGATCAAAATTAGCGTGCAAGCAAATAAACTAGCAATTCAATAACAATCTCAATACTATTATAAATAATCAGCAAAAAATCTCTCCCTAGAACCTGAAAGTCATCATACCAAAACACTACCAAATGTCTAGAATGTGGGGATGCAACCCCAAAATAAACAAGAGTCTAAACCCGGAATAAATGGGCTATAACTGAAATGAAAGAGACCAAGGTAGCTCGATCGAAGCAGCTCACCCTTGATGTCTGAAAGCGATGGGACTACAGGTGAGGTCGTGTGTCAGCCGCCGGAAGATTGCATGTACTCACAAAACGAAAAGCAAGTGCAGAATCAGTACACAAATACCGTGTACTGGTAGGATCATCGGCCAGCTCCAATAAACATAATATGAATAGTAAACCATAACATAGTAAGGTACAAAAAACATATAGTAAGTCAACAAATAGCCAAATATTAAATCCCTCTCTTAGATTATTAACACATGAACCAAATAACAACCATTGACCACACTCAAAAACAACAACATATACCTTTTTTCATATAACCCGAACCCACCAATTATCCCCCTAACATCACGCAAGTGTAAGGCATGCAATCCCGGTCTACTCTAAAACCAACCTCACATTTAACATAAAATTACCCGGCCTCATAGACCCTATGCATATATCACAGTTCAAGGATGCAACCCGGTCCACTCATGAAACCATCGAAGAATAAGACAATACAATCAAAACAACCCGTACCAGACGTCGTACCCGAGCCAACTATTAGAATTATGATACCAGGCGTGGTACCCGAGCCAACTGCTAGTATACCCATACCAGGCGTGGTACCCGAGCCAACCGTTAGTAATTTTCGTACCAGGCGTGGTACTCAAACCAACTAAATATCATAAAAAGTCCAAATCAATCACAACCAATGAATAAACATACTTGTAAAACCAACAAGTAAACAAATAAGTTCATTTCACAAGACCGATTACCGGACGACTAGACATTCACAATTCATTTCCTAAATATGCAACTCATACACTACTACAAAATAGTACGTGAACACATAATGCATATTAGAATAAAAAATTATAAGCTACCTCAAAATATTCCAAGCTCTACTCAATCGGAGCTTTCCATTTCCTAAAGTTCTTGCCAGTTCTTGGTCTAAAACAATACACAATAACCAAAATCAATCCTTATGGCCTACTAATTACCCGGATAATGCAAAATCCCAAACCCCAGGCCAACCATGATCATTCCACCCCTTTCCCAGGATTTCTCATCATTAACTCACCTATTCCTACGAATTTTCATGGATACATTTAGAGAATTAAGGTCACATGATCATAATCTAGTAGAATTAACAACACCCAAGAACTTCTACACCTTAGAATCCCCCTTTTTCCCTGGATTCTACCATCCTAGGTCATTCCAAACCTTTTTTCAAGTCTAACCCTAGTAATTGTATAGCGTAGGAAAGATAGTACGGAGTTTGAGGAGTAAAAATTCTAACCTTTAGGATGAAAAATTATGGAAAACTGATTAGTTTTGCCCAAAATCGCCTTGCCTTTCTCCCAAGACGTTCTTGATGAAAACTGAATGTTTTGGGGAAGTTTTCTACATTAAAACCCGATTAGTCCTCTATAGTGGTCCACACTCTTCTATAGTGGTACCGCCATAAATAAACCATCCGCTTTAGCGGTGCTGACCAACGTTGACTTCCATTGTAGCGGTATTTTCTCCTCTACGGTGGAGGTATCTATGAAAGTGTGTAAACCACTATGGAGGTTGACACGGGATAGAAAGTTATAAAGTTCCCCAAATTGATCCATTTTACAACACACTCATTTTTCTGATGTTCTGAAATAACTCTTTCACGTCAACCTCGATACCGGGAGTTCTACTTACCTGAATTCGATTCTGAAAAGTTCTCCGGGCTCCTTTATTCCTTAGCAAAATGGAAAACTAGCTCAATTTAATAACACTTTATGTAATCATTACCCGAATTGACCTATACCATATCTCGCTCTAAAACCAGCCAAGACTAGCCTAGCCCAGAATTTTCAACTCTCAAACCTGGAAGTTTTCTGACTCTTGAAACTTGGTACGAAAAGTTTACCCGTAATGATGAACCTGGTCGTTATATGAGTGAATGGTTTAAATTACAAAAAAAAAAAAAAAATAACAACAATATTCAAAATTCCTTACATTCTTAACTATCATATAAAAACACAAAATGACAAGGGTGTGTCATATATATGGGTGGATCGATCTAAATTCAGACAGGCTAAAATATGTTAAGTTAATAATTAATTGAGGGAGTTACGGATTACTTAGGCTGAGATGGATTTGGTAAGACGAGCTAAATCATAAGCCGTAACTAAACCTACCTCTTAGCTTACCAAGTTTTAATTTCTTTATTTGCTTTCTTACAATTTATTTTATTACCAAAAAAACAAATAAATCCTTTTTTTATTTAATATAATTGTATATAATATATCAAAAAATAAAATTATTTTGAAAAGATTTCTTATGGGTCTATGTATCCCAACTTTTTTTTGGCAATTAAAAGACTTATTTTATTACCAAAATAGCTAATCCATACAAGAGACCAACCTGTGTTGGCATAACAGCCACACAGTGAACAAGACTAACAACAATTACATCATAAGAATGAAAAGCTCAAACTTATCTATAAGCTGATATCTTGAGACTAGGGATAGCAATTAAGCTCCGAGATTCTTCTTTCCAATCGGGGTACCAGTGATCCTCTGAACAGAACTTCCTGCACTATCTTCCTTGTGAGTACTTTCTGCAGTGAGAATTTGCTTTGAAATACTCTGTGATTCCTCTCTATCCACACATGGTACATTGCTGCATGCCAAGCACATTCTGTATATTATAGCAATAACTCCTTTCCTCTTGGCATTAGCGCATGCCCAAGCCAATTCCAGTACTTGCCAAAGTTGTGGTTGTCTTGGTATCCCTTGCCATTGCAGTAGCTTTGACCAAATTCCACATGCATAATCATAGCTGAAGAACAAATGATCCATTGATTCATTGACCCCAGTACATAGGATGCACTGCTGCTCATCTAAGACACCCCAACTCATGAGTCTATCCTTGGTGTGTAACCTTCTTAATGTTGCCATTCTGAGTATTAAAATCCATTTAGGTAGACCAAGGTTGTCGCAAATAACTTTGCTTCACTGGACTTTTTGGAAGTTTCCCCTCATTGCTACATATACCTTCTTGATAGAGGATTGTTTCATGTTAACCACTTCAATCTCTATTATTCCAGCAGCTTATCGATGTTCTGTACTCTTCAGTATCCCTATGAAGAAAGCAATTATGATTGTAACTCAGTGTATGTCAAGACCGAGAATGCGGTTACGCATCTAGGTTTAGACTAATGAAAATTCAACAATAAAAAATAAGGGCAAATCATGTCCTATGACACAATTTATCCAATAAGATAATTTAAGCTAACTTAAGTTGATAAAAGCGACCGTGCTAGAACCATGAGACTCAAGGGGTGCCTCAAACCTTCCCCTGAGTCAATAAAATTCCTTACCCTCTCTTTTGTTTTCACATACCAAAAAATAAAAAGTCATTTCCTTTTTATTAGGGATTCAAAAACTTGAGTTGGAACACTATTAAAACTCAATTCCAAGTGGCGACTCAGAAAAAATTAAATAACACAATCCTTATTCAATACCTTTGCTTAAATTAGAAAAACCCATCAAAAAAAGGGTGTGTGACATGGAGCATATCACATGGTGCATGCTATGAGTTTTTACTTGAGGCCACCGCGTACGCGGGCACGCGAACACAACCCAGGGAGCGCCTACGCGAAGGCAAGGCAGAGGGGCGGCTGGCATATGCCTACGCGAACAAGGGCGGCCACCGCATACGCAAAGGATATACTAGTGCCATGTCAGCACCAGCTGCCAACAACAATCCTCAACTTAGAATTTTCTCTAATGGACCCTCAGGAACACATTTGGGGTCCCTCGAACACAAAAGAACAGATCTATTCGACTATAAACGGCATTTCGGACTTAATAGAATCGACAAAAATACCAACGAAGGTCGATATCACAAAAAGTGGGCTCACGTCCTGTCATGACCCAACCCGTCGTGAGTGGCACCCACCCAACCCCCGGATGAGAGAACTAATAGAGTTCCACCCTTGCCTAGACTAACAGCCTAAAACCAGCAGGCATAAATGTAAACAAGCAATCAAGTAACCAAAACTAATCATTAATGTAATCCTGCGGAAATTTCCCACCTAGGAACTGAAAGTCATCGTATCAAACATCAATACCAAATCTAGAATACGGGGATGCAACCCCAAAAGATAAACTAAAATAGTTTTAAGTCCAAAACAATTGGACTAAAACTCTAAAGATAACCCAAGGTAGCTCGAATCAAGCAGCTCACCCTTGAAAGTCAGAAATCATCGGTGCTAGATGTGAGGTCGCGTCTCAGTCATTGGTATATTGCCTGTACTCACCAAAAGAAAGACAAGTGAAGTATCAGTACACCACCACTGTGTACTGGTAGGATCATCAACAAGTTCTCAAGTAAACAGTATATAATTAGTACAACAATATCAAGTAAGGAGTATGGCAAACATGCAACAATAGTTATAGGCACATCTAGACTACATGTCTCTACTTAGCTTGTTACCACATGAATCCATCTCTTACCCTTCTAATCCACAAACATGTAACCATAACTATCCTTTCCGTCTAGCCCGGACCCACCTTGGAAACCCCTCTAGACAACACCAAAGGTAATTGTTCAACTCGGCCTAAACCAAGACCAACACAACAGTTATACAACAATTTCTGGCCACTCAAGGACCATCAATGCTAGAACCTTTAACTAGACAACCCGGTCCACTCACAGAACCATTACCAAGTATTACATCCAGTAAAACAACCCGGTTCACTCACGAAACCATTACAAAGTATTACATCCAGTAAAATAACTCGGTCCACTCACGAAACCAATATCAAGTATCACATTTAGTAAAATAACTCGGTCCACTCACGGAACCAATATCAACCAATGCAATACAATAGTCAATGAAATAATGCAAGATGTAATAAAGTAAACCCATACCAGGCATGGTACCCGTGCCAATCGAATGATATACCCGTACCAGGTGTGGTACCCGTGCCAACCATTTTGTTATACCTGTACCAAGAGTGGTACCCGAGCCAATCGAATGTCAACAACCACAGTCAATATATGAACACACACAACTTGTAAAACCAACAAGTAAACCGTTCAATCACAGACTGTAACAAGGAACCTAAACATTCCACAAAAAATTCCCTAAGTAATGTGATGCATACAATCACTTAGACATGAGTACATCAATATACTCATTTACAAAAAATCATAAGCCATCACCTACCTTGAAATGTTCCAAGCTCTATTCAACCCTAACTTTTTCGTGTTCCGGATTCCTCTCTCGTTCTTGGTCTAAAAACAACATATAATACATACCATTAACTCATAGGGCCTACACATTCCCCGGATCATACCAAATCCCCAAACCTCAGGCCATCCATGATCATCCCACCTTTTCCCCAGGCTTTTCCACCGTTAATTCCCGTAGTTCTATGATTTTTATGGATTAAAATAGGGAATTAAACAACCTATGATCATTTTAATGTACTTTATCAATGCCCAAGAACACACATGCTTGGAATCCCCTTCCTTCCCCGAATTCCACCATCCCAAGGTTATTCTAACCTTTCCCCAATTTCCCTCCTAGCAATTCTACCACATAGGAAATGTATTACCAAGTTTGGGGAACGAAAGCCTTACCTTAGGGAAGATTTTTGACGGAAGAATGAAGAAAATCGCCTGGAAATCTCCCAGCCCTTCTCCAAAACAAACTTGTGAAAACCGAATGTTTTGAGAGCTGTTTCTGCATTAAAAACCTGTCGGCCTACTATAGCGGTCCCGCTATAGAGGTAGGCTACTGCTATAGTGGTCTTAAGTGGGTTGACCGCCCTTTGACTACCGCTATAGCGGTAATTTCTACTGCTATAGCAGTGGCCGCTATCGCGCATGACATCACTCATCACGCACAGAAATTCCAGAACTCTGTCAGTTTTGGCCATTTCACAACACACTTGTTTCCCTCGATGTCCTGAAAAAACCCCTTCACGTCAAACACAATTCTGGCATTTCTACTTACCCATATGCTATTTTGAAAAGTCCCCCGAACTCCTTCATGTCTTGAATATGTGGAAAAATAGCTCACTCCAAGACACCTAAATCCATTTTTACTCGGATTTCCCTAGACTTTACCTCGCTCCAAAACCGACCGAGGCTAGCCTAGCCCAGAATTTCAAACTCCCAAACCTGGAGTTTTCTAACTCTAAAACTTGACATGATGGAACTACCCATAATGATGGACCCGGTCCTTACAACAGATACCAATTTACCCATCGTTCGTCCCCAAATGATCAAACCTGAATTTATGGAAACAAAAGGAAGGAAGTGTAGTACCTGAATCCTCAAACAGTTGAGGGTACTTCTCCCGCATGTCCTTCTCGGTTTCCCAAGTGGATTTCTTAACCGGATGTTTCTTCCACTTAACCTTCACAATGCCAATCACCTTTGTCCTCAACCTCTGAACATTCTGAGCAAGAATCAAAACCTGTTCCTCCTCATAACAAAGATCATTATCGAAAAGTACCTCATCCCACTTGATGATGTAGTCCCCATCCCCATGGTATAGCTTGAGCATGGATACATGGAATACCGGATGGACGCCCAAAAAACTAGGTGGCAGTGCTAACTTGTAAGCCACTGGCCCCATAATTTCAAGAACTTCAAATGGATCGATGAACCGAAGGCTTAGCTTGCCCTTCTTACCAAACCACACAACCTCTTTCATTGGCGATACTTTTAGCAATACTTGTTCACCAACCTGAAAGTCCATGTCCCAAACTTTGCGATCTGCATATTCCTTCTGCCTGCTTTGAGCAGCCAACAACTTGGTATGTATGCCCCTTACCTTTTCCTGCGCTTTCTTCACTAAGTCTACGCCCAGAGGCTTCACATCACCTTCCTCAAACCACCCAACTGGTGATCTGCAATTCCTCCCATACAGGGCCTCGAACTGTGCCATATCGATACTGGACTGGTAGCTATTGTTGTACGAGAATTCGCACAATGGTAGAAACTGGTCCCAATGACCACTGAAGTCTATTACACATGCTCTCATCATGTCCTCCAATACCTGAATCATCCTCTCCGACTGACCATCAGTCTGAGGATGGAAGGCTGTGCTAAAGGTGAGTTGTGTACCCAACTCTTCATGTAACTTGCCCCAAAACTAAGAAATAAACTGCGTACCCCTGTCTAAAATGATGGACAGTGGTACCCCATGCAGTCTCATAATCTTTTTCACGTAGATCTTGGCCAATTACTGCAAATCGTAATTTACCCTGACCGGAATGAAATGATCGGACTTGGTCAGCCTGTCAAAAATGAACGAAATTGAGTCATACTTCCCTAATATCTTGGGAAGACCTACCACGAAATCCATGATTATCCTTTCCCACTTCCACTCTGGAATTGGCATTCTCTGAAGTAGTCCTGCAGGTTTCTGATGTTCATACTTTACATGTTGGCAGTTCTGACATTTGGACACAAAATCTACTATGTCCCTTTTCATTCTGGGCCACCAGTAACGCTGCCTCAAGTTCCTGTACATTTTGGTCACACCCGGATGAATTGGGTACCGTGAACCGTGAGCTTCTGTCAAGATTTTCTGTATTATATCATCAACCCGAGGAACACAAATCCTTTCCCTGAAATGCAACACTACACCAGAGTCTAACATGACGTCTCTGGACTCCTCGGATATTACCTTACCTCGCAACTTACCCAATTTCGGATCCTGAAACTATTTTGCCTTAATTTCCTCTATGAAGGTGGCCTTGACCTCAATGCTGGCCAACAACCTACCTTGATCTGAAACACCCAAGTGCATGAACTTGTCCTCCAAAGCCCGAATGTTCTTAGCTAATGGTCGTTTGGACGCCCCCAAACAAGCCAAGCTACCCATGCTAACAGTTTTTCGGCTCAATGCGTCAGCCACCACATTAGCCTTACCCGGATGGTACTGAATTGTCACCTCGTAATCTTTTAATAACTCCATCCAACTCCTCTGCCTCAGATTCAAATCCTTTTGAGTGAAAACATGTTGCAGACTGTGATGATCTGTGAATACTTCACACTTGACACCATAAAGGTAGTGTCTCCAGATTTTCAAAGCAAAAACCACCGCTGCCAACTCTAAATCGTGAGTCGGGTAATTCCTCTCATGCACCTTCAACTACCTAGATGCATTGGCTATCACATTCCTATTCTGCATCAGCACAGCACCCAAACCAGAATGTGAAGCATCATAGTAAACAACAAAGTCTTTACCTTCAACCGACAAGGACAAAATAGGGGCTGTGGTCAAAAGTGTCTTGAGCTTTTGGAAGCTCTCATCTCACTTGTCAGACCACACAAACGGTACCTCCTTCTGTGTCAACCTGGTCAGGTGAGTAGTAATGGAAGCAAAATTCTTAACAAACCTCCGGTAGTACCGCGCGAGCCCAACAAAACTCCTCACCTCAGTCACAGAGTTAGGCCGAACCCAACTCTTGACTGCCTCAACTTTCTGGGGATCCACCATCACCCCTTTTTCTGAAACTACATGCCCCAAGAATGCCACAGGAGTCAACCTAAATTGGCACTTAGAGAACTTTGCATAAAGTTTTTGATGTCTCAAAATATCCAACACAATATGAAGATGATTAGCATGCTCCTCCCTACTCTTAGAGTAGATCAATATATCATCGATGAACACAATAACGAAAGAATCAAAGTAGGACTTAAACACCCCATTCATCAAACTCATGAATATTGTCGGCGCATTGGTCAAAGCAAACGATATTACCAGAAACTTATAATGCCCATACCGGGTCCAAAAAGCAGTTTTTGGAATGTCCTCAGGTCTAATCTTTAGCTGATGGTACCCCGACCTCAAGTCAATTTTTGAGAACACCGATGCACCCTGAATCTGGTCAAAAAAATCATCTATACGGGGTAGAGGGTACTTATTCCGGATGGTCACCTTGTTCAACTGCCTATAATCTATGCACATCCGCATACTACCATCCTTCTTCTCTACAAACAAGACCGGAGCACCCCAAGGTGAAGCACTGGGACGTATAAATCCCTTATCTAGGAGTTCCTGCAGCTGAGTCTTCAGTTCCCTTAACTCTACCGGAGCCATTCTATACGGAGGAATGGATATGGGATGAGTACTTGACTCCAAATCGATACAAAATCTATGTCTTTGTTCGGAGGCATACCAGGGAAGTTGCTGGAAACACCTCTACAAATTCGGAAACCACTAAAACTGACTCAATAAGAGGAGACTCCACACTATCATTCCGGAGATGAGCCAAGAAGGCTAGACACCCTCTCCCCACTAGCTTCCTATCTCGAACAAATGATATTAACTTACCTGGCTTAGGCCTGTATACACCTTCCCACTCTAGTCTATCCTTACCACGAATATCTAGAGCTACAGTCTTGGTGTTACAGTTCAATGCAGCATGATAAGGAGATAGCCAGGTCATACGTAAGATAATATCAAAATCAGCCATGTCCAGAATTACCAAGTCTACCCAAGTATGTAACCCCACAAAAACAACAGAACAATCATGATATACATGAGTCACAACCATCGATTCTCCCACTGGGTTAGAAACATAGATAGGGGAATCAAGGATATCACAGGCCAAACCCAGTCCCAAAGCAAAACTCACAGACACATAAGTATATGTAGAACCTGGGTCAAACAATACTGAAGCCATTTTATCACAGACAAGAATAGTACCTGTGATCACCACATCTGAGGCTTCCTCCTCAGTCCTTCTTGGAAAAGCATAGAAATGTACCCGATCATCAATCCGGGCAACTTCCTAAGCTGGTTGTGCCGCACCTCTACCTGCGCCGTCGTTCCCTCGGTCTCCCCGGCCTCCTAGGAAATTACCTTGCCCACCCTGTGGACGACCCCTAGCATTACCACCTCTGCCTGCCAGAACCACTACTCTAGTCTTCTGCTGACCTTGATTACCTGCCTTCCTATGTGGACACTCCCTCTTAAAGTGGCCCAACTCACCACAATGGAAGCAACCACGGTCCAAAGTAGGCTTGCTAGCTGATGTATATGATGCTCCCTGGCCTCTAAGAGCTGAAGACTGGGCTCCTTGACGACCACCTGTAGTAGCTGGCAGAGCTGACTGAATAGGACGGGCCAAATAATCCTGCTGATGCTGGCCCCTGGAGTACGAACCATCATAGTTTCCCTCATTTCAGGGCTTCTTGGCTAAGGCCTTAGCCTGCCCCGCTTGCCTAACTCCCTCAATCTTCTTCACATAGTCCACCACATCATTAAAACCCTTCCCTGAAGAAGTCATATATACTGACAGTACCTACAGATCACTACTTAGACCCTTGACAAACAACCAGACCCGTTCCTCCTCGGAACCCAACATTTGTATAGCAAAATGAGACAACGCATGGAACTTAGCCTCATAAGCTGAGACCGACATGCTACCTTGCTCCAAGTTCAAAAACTCATCCTTCTTCTGGTCCCACAAAGTATGGGGAACATACTTCTCTAAAAACAATGCATGGAACTGCTCCCAAGTCATTGGAGGTAGGATAGAAGACTGACAATCAACATGAGACCTCCACCACTGCTTGGCATCACCCGTAGCTGAAAAGTGACAAACTCCACCCCATGCTGACGTACAATACCCAACTTGTGCAACCTCTCATGGCAATCCAGGATGAACTCATAGGCATCCTCCTTGTCTGTACCCTGAAAAATCGAAGGTTTCATCTTAAGGAACTTAGTCAGCATCTCATGCTCATGACCTGTCATCACTGGGCCTAGCGTTGGCCTGAGGAGATCATTTGTGCTCGAAGTTGCATCCATTCTTGGTGTAGTAGTAACCGCTAGCTGAGTATCCAAAGCCTGATTCGCATAAGTTGCGGGTATGGCTCCAGCGCTAACCAACCCACTCAGAATATCCCACGCCTGCCTGAAGCTTCCGGTGTCATAGTAGGAAGGCCCGCACCCCCAACCGGTGTCGCCTCCTCCTGAGCTCCTCCATCCTCTACAACCACTTCTTCTACATCCTCAGTTACATAATCCTGAGGTGGGGGAGGGGTTACCTCACGTACAGCAGCAGCAGATCGAGCTCCACCCCTGGCAGGTGTGGCTCCAGCTCGTCCCCTGCCCCTTCCGCTACCTCTGCCGTGAACTGCCAAGCCCGCTGCTTGGACCGCTGGCCTTGCTTTGTTATTCCTTGTAGTAACCATCTCCGGATAGAAGGGTGAACGAGGTTAGATACCAAGTTGTATCACCAGATACCAATTGGAATCGAGTTATAGCACGAAAGAAAGAAGGAAGAGATAGTTTTTCCTAAAGCCCCATAGCCTTTCGAAGAAAAGTACGGACGTCTCTGCACCGTTCCGCAAGACTCTACTAGACATGTTTGGTACAATGAGATCAATGAACCTAGGCTCTGATACCATCATTGTCATGACCCAACCCATCGTGAGTGGCACCCACACAACCCCCGAAGGAGCGAACCAATAGAGTTCCACCCTTGCCTAGACTAACAACCTAAAACCAGCAAGCATAAATGTAAACTAGCAATCAATTAACCAAAACTAATCATTAATATAATCCTGCGGAAATTTCCCACCTAGGAACTGAAATTCATCGTACCAAACATCAATAACAAATCTAGAATATGGGGATGCAACCACAAAAGATAAAATGAAATAGTTTTAAGTCCAAAACAATTGGAATGAAACTCTAAAGATAACCCAAGGTAGCTCGAATCAAGCAGCTCACCCTTGAAAGTCAAAAATCACCGGTGCTAGATGTGAGGTCGCATCTCAGTCGCTGGTAGATTGCATGTACTCACCAAAAGAAAGAAAAGTGCAGTATCAGTACACCACCACTGTGTACTGATAGGATCATCAGCCAGTTCTCAAGTAAACAGTATATAATTAGTACAACAATATCAAGTAAGGAGTATGGAAAACATGCAACAATAGTCACAGGCACATCTAGACTACAAGTCTCTACCTAGCTTGTTACCGCATGAATCCATCTCTTACCCTTCTAATCCATAAACATGTAACCATAACTATCCTTTCCTTCTAGCCTGGACCCACTCTGTAATCCCTTCTAGACAACACCAAAGGTAATTATTCAACCCGGCCTAAACCAAGACCAACACATCAGTTATACAACAGTTTCCGGCCACTCAAGGACCATCAACGCTAGCACCTTTAACTAGACAACCCGGTCCACTCACAGAACCATTACCAAGTATTACATCAAGTAAAATAACCCAGTCCACTCACAAAATCATTACCAAGTATTACATCCAGTAAAATAACCCGGTCCACTCACGGAGCCAATATCAAGTATCACATTCAGTAAAACAACCCGGTCCACTTATGGAACTAATATCAACCAATGCAATGCAATACAGTATTCAATGGAACAATGCAAGATGCAATAAAGTAAACCCGTACCAGGCGTGGTGCCCATGCCAACCGAATGATATACCCGTACCAGGCGTGGTACCCGTGCCAACCATTTTTTTATACCCGTACCAGGCGTGGTACCCAAGCCAACCGAATGTCAAGAACCACAGTCAATATATGAACACACACAACTTGTAAAACCAACAAGTAAACCGTTCAATCACAGACTGTAACCAGGAACCTAAATATTCCACACAAATTCCCTAAGCAATGTGATGCATACAATCACTTAGACATGAGTACATCAATATACACATTTTCAGAAAATCATAAGCCATCACCTACCTCAAAATGTTCCAAGCTCTATTCGACCCGAGCTTTTCCATGTTGCGGATTCCTCTCTCGTTCTTGGTCTATAAATAACTCATAATACATACCATTAACACATAAGGCTTGCACATTACTCGAATCATACCAAATCCCTAAACCCCAGGCCATCCTTGATCATCCCACCCTTTTCCCGGGCTTTTCCACTGTTAATTCCCTAGTTTTATCATTTTTACGGATAAAAAGAGGAAATTTAAACAACCTATGATCATTTTAATGTACTTTATCAATGCCCAAGAACACACATGCTTAGAATCCCCTTCCATCCCCGAATTCAACCATCCTTAGGTTATTCTAACCTTTCCCCAATTTCCCTCCTAGCAATTCTACTGCATAGAAAACGTATTACAAAGTTTGGGGAACGAAAGCCTTACCTTAGGGAAGATTTTTGACGGAAGAATGAAGAAAATCGCCTGGAAATCACCAAGCCCTTCTCCAAAATAAACTTGTGAAAACCGAATGTTTTGAGAGCTGTTTCTGCATTAAAAACCAATCGGCCCTCTATAGCGGTCCCCACTCTGCTATAGCGGTCCCGCTATAGCGGTCTTAAGTGGGTAGACTGCCCTTTGACCGCCTCTATAGCATTAATTTCTACCGCTAAAGCAGTGTCCGCTATCGCGCATGACAGCGCTCGTCATGGATAGAAAGTTCGGAACTCTGCAAGTTTTGGCCATTTCACAACTCACTGTTTCCCCCGACGTCCCGAAATAACCCCTTCACTTCAAACGCGATTTCGGGAGTTCTACTTACCCAAATGTGATTCTAAAAAGTCCCCCGGACTTCTTCATGTCTTGGCTACGTGGAAAACTAGCTCACTCCAAGACACCTAAATCCATTTTTACCCGAATTTCCCTAGACTCTACCTCGCTCCAAAACCGGCCGAGGCTAGCCTAGCCCAGAATTTCAAACTCCCAAATCCGGAGTTTTCTAACTCTAAAACATGGCATAATGGAACTACTCGTAACGACAGACCCGGTCGTTACACGTCTGAGAACCAACTTTAGGCCTATCTTTCCAAAACGGAACACCAAGGCCTAAAACGAGTCTAGAAGCCTTGGGACTCAAACCAAAGGTCCCCTAGCCTAAAGTAGACATTTTGGAGCTAACAACACTGTCAGAATTTCCATTCAAAGCCGTCTTTTCCGAATGTCGACCAAAGTCAAACTTTCAAGTTCAACTTGGCTAAAACAGAAAAACCACGACGAAACAAAACCGAAAGCTCCCAAAACCCGACCAAGGGTCCACCTAGACCAAAATCCATGCTCCAGAGCTAACAGAACTGTCAGAATTTGGTTTCGAGAATGATTACCAAGAATGTTGACTAAAGTCAACGATATTCTAAGTTAAGGCTCTAAAATAGACAAACGGCCAAAACAACCAAGCGAACGACCAGGGCACCGAATCACCGGTCTTAGCAAGTCATAAATAACTTGGGGTCACTACAGAAAAGCTCTAACTGTACAATGAATGCGTAAATGCAAAGATGATCGGAAGGGTCATCACATATGCCTTTCTCTCAATTAATACTCAACTGTATTTATATTTGTATACCAAGATCTTACAAAATATACAAAATAGATTGGTATTTGTATGCCGAGATTTATGAATTTTTATTTGTATGCCAATATTTTATGAAATTATATTTGTATGCAGATATTACTCTATTTGTATTTGTAAACAGGATTATACAATTAGTATAGAAAGTGTTGGCACAGATTGTAATTAAGAAAATTGTTGTTATAGAGGTCTCATTAAGTTTTGATTAGTTGGTATTTTTGAAATTTACTCTCTAATAAATGGACAAGTTGAGTTGAATTTTGGTGGGTCAAGATGGACTGAGCTAATAAATGGGCAGATTATTGATCTGCCCAAAAGTTACTTGGGTTGAAGTGGATTGGGCAGGTATGGGCTAAAATGTGGTTCCCAACCTGCTCAACTCTTACTAAGTTTTAATTACTATTATTTTTTCTTTTATAATTTTTTAGTATCTTCTAAAATTATTATATTTCATTATTGTGACTATATATAACATTTCAAATAAAAAATATCTTTTTAAAAATATTTTGATAAGATTTCTCATGAATCAATTTGGGCTAAATATCAACTCAAACTTTGATGGATTGGATTGAGCTAATAAATTAGCGGTTCAATAATCAGCCAAACTTGAGCGAATTGAACGAATTATGATTTCATGAGCTAATTTTGCTACCTTTACTCACAACTATCATCATTAGGTTCTCCACTAACATCAAAACTTAACTTTAACCTGATCAAAGTCATTGTTTATTGTTTTGAGGAAATGATCACTGTTTATATATGAACTGTTACATTGAAGTTTAAAGCAATCGAGTCACACTCCCTCCGTACCAATTTATGTGATTGTGTTCGAATTTCAAAAGTCAAATGAGTTTTTCTGACTATAATTTTTTCATATGTTCTAAATATCTAAAAATTATAATAATAATCATTTTTAAATTTTTCAAAAACATGACCGAAGATGCTGCAAGTATACAAAGGTTGCATAACATAAGTAGCTAAAAATATTCAGTCCATTTCAATTCATGTGTTTTAATTTATTTAAAGAAGAACGTCATCTCTTTCTATATTTAGTAAATTCTTATTCAAAATATTTTTATTTTATCGTTAATGACATTCCCTTTATAAAGATGATATAACATGTTTTAAATCATAAAATTTGAAGTGTATTTTCAATATGTTATTCAAACTTTTAATTTATAATAACAAGATTCCACTTTTTTGAGTTCTTTTCCTTCTCTTATCGATGTAATAGAGGTGTTGTTTTATGCCTTCCTCTCATTATAAAATTGTCATGGTGGAATTGACGCGACAGGGATCCAAGCTAAACTCCTCATCACCACAAGGGATGAAAACCTGAGTGAATGGTTTAAATTACAAAAAACGAAATAAAAATAACAACAAGATTCAAAATTCATTACATTCTTTACTATCAAATAGACACATAAAATGACAGGGGTGTGTCATATGTATGGGTGGATCGATCTAAATTCAGACAGGTTAAAATAGGTTGAGTTAATAATTAATTGAGGGAGTTACAGATTATTTAGGCTGAGATGGACTAAAGTTTGCAACTGTATAGAAATATTAATATTATAATTCATTCAATCCATTAAGTTGCATACTTGATTTCCTTATATGATTTCATATTTTTAATTCGTTTCTTCTCCAAATTTCTTCTTCTTCACACTATTTTAATCCTACAAATAAAAATACCCAATATAAAAATAATTCATAAAATTAATGCTCAAAAACGATAATGAAAAGACTAAATGGGAGGCAAATAATGACTAAATATAGGTATTTTTGGCCTCACATCACCACCCCACACTTAGACTTTTGCTCGTCCTCGAGCAAACATTAAAACTCATCTCAATAAATCAAATTAGGAATACCACCACTTTGGTTTATACAAACAATTAGGCCATATAACCAATCACAACATCAAGTACACTTCCCGATCATTATGCAAGATATTAAACAACAAATTTCTAACCTCCTAACCTCAAAGATGGACTCTAACTCATCAAATTAAATTTGCTCACCTACTCCATCAAAGAAAGCTAATAAAATCACCTATCTATCATGAAACAAGTGCCCTCACAAGAAGAAATAGTCCACACACTCAATTTGAAGAATCAAATATAATTTAAGGATTTTTCATCAAAGATCAACTCTCACACTCACCAAAGAATTCACATGTATGCACAAAGAACCATAGGCTTGTCCATTATGTAAATCTCCGCTAATTAAGTGTGCTCGAATAGAATCAAATAGGGCTTTAACGGGTTGTAATGTTGACTAGGGGACAAGTAGGAAAACTATATAATCGTGACGCACTTTGCACTTTTTGAACTTTATCACCCATTATTTTCATAACTTTTTTTCATCCCTCTCTTCAATTATTTTCACTAGTATTCTCATCATATCAAGAATGCTTCAATCATCATTTTTTTTTCTCAAGCAATTTTTCTCTTTTTTTTTCATGTCACATTCTTTCAAAGAGAGCCTTTTTTCATCACTTTATAGATATCATTGGTCACCTTTTACACCCAATCATCCATTTTCTTCTGATTTAACAATTTTAACACAGTTGATGCTACAGTGCTCGAGAAAGCAGGGTGCAAAAACTAGGGATTCAATAAAAGGATCAAGGCAAAAATACGGACACCAAATGAAAGGCTACAGGCTCAAAGGGGTAACTAGTGATATAATATCTGAAAAGACTAAATTTTACAAAATAAATCAAAGAAAGCCTATTATCATCTTCTAAACAGAGCAACACTTTTTATTTTGCTTCAATAACATGCAGGGCAAGTTCTAGACTAAGATGCAAAACATGAAATATACAAAAATCCTCACCACTCATGACACAAGTCTCAATCAAGATGGATCAATTCTACTTCTAAGACAGACAGGGTCATAACAACCTATAAAATAAGAAAAAGTTATATACAAAGTCACAACTATGAGTCTAGGTGTCAAAAGATTTGCTAATTTATTAAAATTCAAGCACTCACAGGAAAATACTACTCAAACTCAGGTCTAAATTTCTAGTATGAAATAATTCAAAAGGTTTTTTCTTTTCTGTCCTAAAAAAAAACTCCTAAAAAAATAAAAAATAAAAAAGTTAAAAAATAAAAAATTTACTCTAAAAAATAAAAATTTGCCCAGTTCAATGAGCCTCCCCTTGGAAAATAACCGTGGCCATAAGAAAAACTAAGGGGTGGATGAGATATGTCGCTTAAAAACTAAAAAAAAAAAAAAAAAAAAACTTTTTGTGTTTAATTTTTTTTCTATATATTTTTTTTGTATTTTTTCTTTCTAAATTAAAATAAAATCCTATGGCATACTCACACTTAACTCACAAGTATCGGAAGAATTCTCACCCCACACTTATAATCATGTTTTGTCCTCAAAGCAATTTATAGAAAAAGATGAAGAAGAAGGGTGAGAGATACTCCCTGGAGCCCTCTAGGGCCTAGCTAAAAACATGTTTTCTCAATTTTCATCAAGGGCTGTGCAATCCCACATTTATGCTCAACCATGCTCCTTAGTTTCGAATTTGGGTATTCAGACTTCTCCAGAATCTACAAAAATAAAAATAAGAAAAAACGTAACACTATAAAAAGAAAAATAAGAAGCTACACTACAAAATGGGTTGCCTCCCAATAAGCGCCTAATTTAACATCGCGGCACGACGCCATCAAATTCACCACTTTTCTTTCCACTTAGAACTTATAAATTGCACCCCTAACTTTGCATCAAATTTTCTGCTCCGCTCAAGGGGTGGTGGCATAAAGATGAAGGGACCAAGAAAAGGATGTCTCATCTTACCCTTCCTGGCCCTTAAGTGAGGAATGTCGTTTTGTCTCTTTGGTGTGGCAAAATTTAAAATGTAAGGACCTTGTTCCTCATCTACACACTTCTCCACTTGTTCAGACAAATCAATTTTCATGTCCTCATCCAAACATAAGGTAGAAAAGTGATTAAAATGCGGTCCAACAGGTCCCAGCTCAAAACTTGCATTATTTATGACATGCTCACTTTTGTGTACCTCCTCAACATCCGCACTAATGAATAAAATATAGTTGAATAGTTTGAATTCCTCTTTATGATCCAGTAATTGGTCAATATCCACAATAATTGGTGATTGGGCATCAGACGCCTCAAACGTTTTCTTCAAGTGATCCTCCAAGTCATGAATATCTGAGCCAAATTGGTCTATCTCTTGTCTGAGCTCAACTCTTTCTTCTATCAGCTGTGTCATCATATATGTATGATTATCACGGAGAAACTCATGAAATTTAACTTTTTTCTCTTGTTCCCTTAACCAAGATTGGCTAACTATGTATGCTTCCTCACAGCTTTCTCCTAGTAGGGACTCACTTTATTCTTCTACCAGGGGTTCATCTTGGGTATTGGCTAGGACCGTAACTTGTTGATCAATACAAGTTTCAGCCATAGCATGTATCTCTATGAGTTGGGAACCTATTCTCTCTGTCTTTCCTCAATTTGATTGTGTCTTTCCTCAATTCTTCTTGCTTATCCAGTATTTGCTTCACAATATCAATAAGATGAGCCTCATGAATCACATCCTCCACTTTATTACCCCTGCCAACATCACAAACAACAAAAGAATCATAATATGGGCTCCCGGAATAGGAATAAGAGTGAGGACAATCATTCGAATGACCATCCTGACCACCACATATAAGACATACATTAAATTCAAAAGATTGGGTAGGTGCGCACCACCCGCCCTCTTGATTATAATGTCAATTTATATCCAGGTGGGGTCCTCCAAAGTAATGACAAGGATTGCAAATATATGGATAGTACTGATCATTCAACCAATATTTATCCCTAGATGTCATGTTAAGAAGAGTAGTAGAAAAAAACTATCTATAAAAGAAGATAAAATATATACAAAAACTTAAATAAATAAAAAGAAGAAGTCTAATATAGATAAATAATTAATTTCTAAGTCCCCAAAAATGGTGCCAGAAACTTGTTGTGTCCTAACGCACACACAAGTGTACGCAGTCGTACAAGTAATATAGGATTGTAAGTCCAAATATCGTACCCACAGGGACTTATCGATTAACTATTCACTAAATTGAACTAGATCTAATTATTTATTCAAGCGGTAAATCTCAAAGGAGAATTTATAATTAACTAATCTAGAAATAAAAAGAAGAGGTTAACTAATGAACAATTAATCAAACAAAGAGCAGATTTTAACGTAATCAACGTGATGAAATCGATATAGGACTATGGATTCACTAACAATCATGTTAAGTAACCAATATCATTGACTTGTTTGTTTATCTAGTTGTTGATTTAGGGGTGGATTTTACAACTATGATCTTCCGAGACTCTAATTGCGTATCCAGAATAGCATCACAACTACATCATTGAGCAAAGATGTGACATCTTATTACGAACGCTTTTATATATCTTCCCGGATAAACCAAGCAAGACGTTCTAGGTATATTCCTATCCTAGTCGCTAACCTACCCTTTACGTTACATAAGAGAGGCCTTGCCCCTTATATTCCTCGGTCTATCTTGTTGATTCTTCTCACGAGTTCATAGCAAAATTATAAATTTATTTTAATGGTAACTAAGCATTAAAATAGTAAGCACAAGAATATAAGAATAACTAATATGATAATCTTCACAAATCAAATCAAGAGTCTACTACAACAATCATGAAGCTACCATAATCCTAGAATGAGAAGTTTAACTCCACATAGACATGGAGAAATTACAACAATTCATTCAAAGAAAAAACGTAAAATAAATAATAAAGGAGAAGAAAAGATGAAACCAATATTCTCCAACCTCCATAACGGCTCCTAGCTCTTCGTAGGTCAAAAGTTATGAAAATATTATTATTATAAAATATTTATAGGTGTAAAAAAAAACCTCAAATAAAATAACTGATTTCAAAACGAATTGGGAAATCAAAACTGAACTAGTTTGGACGACGCGGACAATCGAAGTGCGCCGCCTTCAATTCCGTGCGTTATTGATGTTTTCTTCACAAATTGCCACGTGTGCAGCAGGTAATGTCTTCAATTCAATTTCAATTCCATTTGCAACTGTATAGAAATATTAATATTATATTTCATTTAATCCATTAAGCTACTTGCTTGATTTCCTTATACGATTTCATGTTTTTAATTTTTCTTCTCTAAATTTCTTCTTCTTCACATTATTTTAATCGTACAAATAAAAATACCCAATATAAAAATAATTCATAAAATTAATGCTTAAAAACGATAATGAAAAGATTAAATGGAAGGCAAATAATGACTAAATATAGAGATTTTTAACCACACATCAGTAACCTTCTCAATGCTGCCATTCTGAGTATTAAAATTCATTTAGGTAGACCAAGGTTGTTGCAAATAACTTTGCTCCACTGGACTTTTTGGAAGTTGCCCCTCATTGCTACATATACCTTCTTGATAGAGTATTGATGCATGTTAACCAATTCAGTATCCATTATTCCAGCAGCTTGTAGATGTTCTGTACGCTTCAGTATCCCTTGTACCGCCCAAGATGCTTGATTAAGTGTGTAGTTCCATACATTCATGTCTTTGATGTAGTAGCTATGTACCCATTTAACCCACAAGCTGTCCTTTTTCCTATAGAGGTTCCACAATAGCGTGCTAACAACTACTTTATTCCACACAGTGACATCCAAGATGTTAAGTCCCCCGACAGTTCTAGGCATACAAACTTTATCCCATGCTAGAAGGGCTTTTTTTGTTAGTTCAAGTCCACCGGTCTACAAAAATCTCATACATGTAGCATCAATCAGCTCAATCACCTTAGTTGGTAATACAAATATTTGTTACCAGTATACTTGCATGGAAAACAACACTGACTTGATCAACAACTCCCTCCCTGCATATGATAGGAACTTGGTAGCCCAACATGTTATTCCCCCTAGCAGTCTAGTCAGGAGTGGTTGGAATTGGCTAATTGGTAGTCTTTTAGTACTAAGGGGAACACCTAAGTACTTAAAAGGCATCTCCCCCTTAAGAAAATCTAGCATACCAAGAATAGCAGCTTGGCTATGGGCCTTCATAACTCCAAAATAAATTGAGCTTTTCTCAGTATTGGCCACAAGCCCAGAGGCCTGTGAGAACTCCTGAAAACAGTTAAACAACAATTGGACAGACCTGACCTCCTATTTATAGAAAAGTAGCAGGTCATCAGCAAACCCAAGTTGGATCACCTCTACTTTTGCACATCTTGGATGGAACTTGAATTCAGGGTGGGTCATAAGGTGTTTCAGCAATCTAGATAGGTATTCCATAGCAATAACAAATAGGAAAGGGGACATGGGGTCCCCCCTATCTCAATCCTCTCTTTGCTTCAAAGGGTTCAGATGGCCTAGCATTGATACAAATAGAATAGGAGACTATTTTGATGCACACCATTATCCAAGAAATAAACTGATCAGGAAAATTTAGATTTCTCATCATTTGCTCCACAAACACCCATTCTACGGAGTCATAAGTTTTTTGCATATCCATTTTAATCATACATCTAGGGAAAATACCCTTTTTACCATAACCCTTCATTAGTTCATGACTCAATATTATATTATCACTAATCAACCTTCCTGGCACAAAAGTTGACCGACTCTTATCAACCAAGAAATCCATTACTTTTTCCATTGTACAAGTAATTATCTTGGATGTGAGCTTATACACTACTGAGAAACATGATATAGGCCTAAATTCCTTCACATATAAGGGGTTTTTGACTTTGGGTATCAAAGTTACGAGAGTACAGTTAATAGGTTTGTAATAGGTACCTGATTCAAAGAAGTGAACAACCTCCTCTGAGATCTGTTGTCTCACTACTGGCCAAGATTTTTTGAAAAATAAGGCATTAAAGCCATCAATTCTGGGTGCTTTAGAGTCATCTATATCCTGTAGGGCTAACAATATATTATTTAGGGTAACTTTCTGGATAAGCTGCAACTGCTGATTTCTTGTGAGTACCTTTTCCAAAGCACATATTACTGGTTTCACCCCTGGTAGCTGGCTGGTAGTAGTACCAAGTAATCTATTGTAAAAATGGATGATTTCATCTTTGACCTCTTCCTCAGTAGTATTCCATTCCCCATTTGTCAACTGTAGTTTTTTAATTTGGCTGTATGCAATACTGTTCTTCACATTAGCAAAAAAATAGGCTGAGTTGGAATCACCCAATTTGAGCCAAGTCAATCGAGACTTCTGTTGGTATATGCTTTCTTGCACCATATTCCATTTCTCAAGATACTTTTTTGATCTCCCTTTCTTCTTCAAACAAGTGCCTATCATGGCTGTAGTCCCTCATTTGCATTTGTAGATCTGTCAGCTTTTTCCTAGTCATCTGTATCCTATGTTCAATATTGGAAAATTCTCTACTCTGTAGCGCATTCATTTTAGGTTTGATGTTATTTAATTTAGTCCATACCTCTTTATATTTCTCCTAGGACATTTCTTCATCCACCCTCTATGTACACTTGACATGAATGTCGGGTGTTGGACTAGGTGGTTCATGAACTTGAATGGTATTGGCCTGTCATTAACGGGTTCTGCAAAATCAATCATGAGGGGTGTATGGTCAGAACATCTTGGAAGTAGAACTTTGACATCAAATGGATTTTAGTTGTTCTGATATCAAATGTTAAATATTTATATGATTTAAGTATGTTTGTATACTTTTATTTATAAATCGAAATACATCATAATAAAAATAAAATTGACATACCTTCAAATCGATTCGATATTTATTATTTTAGAAGTTAAAATGACATGACCTTTAATCATTAAAATCTCTTTTGTGTTGATAGGACATCATATCATCCAACACATTGTAAAACATAAATATTAGTTAAAGAAGTTCAATGACAGTTTAAAGTGATCAATAATATGCAGACCATTTCACGAGCATTAATATAGTTATTTAATCATACTATTTTGTAATGATTTTAAGTTATATATATTAATGAAGGCATAAAATAATTTACATTGTCAGTTCAATTTGACGAGTTATATAATAGGTTATTCCATAATTTTTATCTGTCATTTCAAATTTATGATAGAGAGCACCTTGTTATTATAGGTTAACGAAATATTAAGATATTAAAATTTATATATTATCAGAACATAAACCTTGAACTTTTTCAGTGTATCAGCAAATGAAGACATATATATCAAGAGTAAATAAAAAGTTATCCACATTTAAAGAAGAGTTTCAATATATATAACCCAATTGCTAGAAAAATAATAAAAAAGGAAAAAAATTGATGTTCTAGTCTAAATTCCCCATAATTCCTAATTATATTAGGAAAAGGGAAACAAGTTCGTAAACTTCAAATAAAGAAAATAATTAGCTTATTTTCTGCCGCATTAGCTTATTCATGTTTGTGATTCCAAGGTTTATTAGTTAAAAGGAGTCATCGCCTAATTAAATTGTAACCGCTAATTTAGGGCACCTTTATTTTTAGCAAAATTTCATGAAAATAAACTCAGTAATTAAGATCTAATAAACATTAGAAATTTTAAGATAAATTAGTAGGAATAACAAAGAGGGTAAGACAGTTTGAGCCTTAACGCGCAAAAATAGAACATTGAAAGATTAGGCCATACAACTTTAGTTTCGCACACACAATCATGTTTTTTGCCTTGACCCAGTGCTAACCCTACGGCGAGTAATTTTTGAGCAATTTATCAACTATAACGATGTGCATAAAAAAGGAAACTAAATGACTAGTAAGATCATCTCATTTTTAATAGTTCAAAGGCAAATTCACTATTTTTTGAGAAATATGAAACCATCTCTACAGACTACAATTATTAGCTATTTTATCACTCTCATCTATTGAGTGACTCTCTACATGAAAAAATAGATAATCTACTAATTTTTTCTCTTTATTTTAACAATGACGACCAAGTAAAAACTCATTAGCATAAGCCTTGAGATTCACATTTGATGAACCCTTTTCCTTCATAGCTTTCTTAGCCAAATCCCTCCATTTCTTGGCATTCTTTCTCACTTCTTCCCCTTCCTTGCTGCCTCCCATCGCGATCTCTATACACCTCTGGAACTCATCTCTTTCAACGATACCTCCTGTATTGATATTCACTCTGACGCCATTCTTCCAAACATCTTGAACAAGCTTCGCGTTACAAAGTTGATCATTCCAGATCGGACACGCCACAAAGGGCACCCCATAAGCTATGCTCTCCAAAGTCGAATTCCACCCGCAATGAGTCAGGAAACAACCAACAGAAGGGTGTTTCAGGACTTCCACCTGCGAGCACCAACTCACTATTTTCCCCTGATTTTCCAGTTCGTCTTTGCAACTCAACTTTTCCTCCGATTTTTTCTCATTTTGCCCTTCCCTAATCACCCACAAAAATGGTCTCCCACATTTCAACAACCCTTGACCAATCTCCTCCATCAGTTGACTTGATATCTCAGAGTAACTACCAAATGCTATATAAATAACTGATTCATTAAGCATTGAATCCAACCATTTCATGTAATTCTTTGAACTAATATCAATCATATCAGCTCCAAATGAATTATCATCAAGAAAATTTAAAGGAATTGAAGGCCCAATTCCCACCATAGTTACGTTCTTTAAAACCCTCAAAGCATCAAATTCCAAATCATCAAAAGTGTTCACAAGAATTGTTGGATTTTCTTCACTATTCAATATCTGAATTTGCCTTTTAATTGACTCAACTGCCCACTTGCTAGACTCCACATCATCATACAAAAAAGAAGGAAAATCAATTGGACTAAGTGGTGGCAATCCTGGTAACTCTATAATTTTATCATGAGAATCACAATTCTTGAAATAATAAGAATAATCAGTAAATCTATAATAATAAATATCAAAAACTGTGGCTGGTTGGGTCCAAAATAATGTAGATGGGATGTTACATTTTTTGGCCACTGAACCAACCCAATCCATAACAATAGTGTAGATAACTTGTGAAAAAGGGGTACCAGTTTTTGCATTTGATTTGATTAAGTTGAAAATAAATTCTGACCCATGAGACTTTATAGAAGAATGGAACAAATGAAACTCATTAGATGAACCTAATTTGAAATTACCATCATAGCCATCAGAGAAAGGAGCAAAGCTTAATCCTTCAATGTTTGGGAGTTCTTTTATTCTATTAAAAGCTGATAGGCTAGTTGATAAAGTGACTTTAATGCCTAATTTGATTAATTTTTTGGATAATTGAAGGGAGGGATTAATGTGACCTTGGCCTGGGAATATTGCAATAAGAACATGGGATTTTTCTTTCAAATTTTCCATTTTTTTGGTGGTGAAAAGAGAGGAAGCTATGAAGGGGGAGGGAGGATTTTGGATAGGAGAACTTTGTAAGGACAAGAGCTTTCTCGAACTGACTTGATTACAAATGAATAAGGTCATCCTTATTTATACTTGTGTAGGGATGGTTCCAGATATTAAAAATCTAGACAATCCTATTATCCTATTAAGTAGTCAAGACTCTAGCTTATATAGATATTCATTTCTTAAATGCAACAAGAATCAAAGATATTACTCGAAACTTTCTAGAAGCTTCACGAAATATTTAGAATATTTTGTGCTTCTGAAAAATAAACTTTATTATACAACAAAAAATATCACTAGAAATGCATGAGTACTTCAAAGCAAGTATGCTTTTATTATCAACCATACCGCTGCTAAAAAATTAGAGATAGAAATGTTTGTATTACCTTATGCAGTGGCCGAACCAGAATATAAAAAAGTAAACATAAGAGATCGAGGATAAAAAAAAATATTTCAATGAGCGAGAGGGTGGCTTTGCCATCACGACACTGCCTTTAAGGCTTCAACGACTTGAAGTAATCAAACAAATAAACGACGTGAATGTTTGTCTTTCCATGTAACCTTAGGTGGCAAGTACATCCAAGGGTCATATTTATTTTTCAACTAATTATTTAGATATTCAAAAGTTCAAGAAAGTTCTATAACTTCTTGAACTTTCACGTGCGGGATTGATTTCTTTTTATGAGTCAAGAATGTGAAATTTGATAAAGGGTGATAGTGAGATTCAAACTTATGATCTGTGTTTGCTCTAATACATTGTTGAGGTGTGCGACCATATATTTCATTCAAAAGGTTAAGCTGTAAAAGAAACACACCTTTATGTACATAGTTATATAATCAAACAGTCTAGTTTGGGAGAAGAAAAGATACATATATAGTTTAGGAATCAAAGACATCCACAACTCTTTTGGATACATATATAGTTTAGGAATCAAAGACATCCACAACTCTTTTGAATACATATATAGTTTAGGAATCAAAGACATCCACAACTCTTTCTGCCAAATTAATTTCATTTTAGGAGAAATAGACATGAATGCTCTCATAGTTGGTTGAACCTTCTCACCGACCTTAATAAATAACAAGAACAAAATCCTATACAAAATTACCATCACTAGTAAAATGACAAGGTAAATCCACTTTGAATAATCCATCTTAATTTGCCATGTATCTCTCAAAATATCTTCCCTATTGATCATAATAATATGAATTTCACCCTAGCGCTCATCGCAAATTTTTAGCCCTTCATACTTGCTCATTCTTGAACAACCCTTCATAAATAACAACAATAACATACTTAATATAATTTCCTAAAGAGAATTTGGAGAGGTTATGTGTACACAAACATTAGCACTACAAAATAGAGAGTTCTTTTTCTATCGACTCAAGTAAAAGCATGTAATGACCCTTCCGGTCATTTATGAGTTTTCACCTTTCTTGTACTGTTAGAGCTTGTTTGTAGGGGACCCAAGTCATTTAAGACTTGTTGGGACTGGTAGTTTGGTGCCTGGGTCGTTTGTTTGGTCTTTATAGTCGTATGATAAGTTTTGAAGTCAAGCAAGTCGGCAAAAGTTATCGTAAGTTTCTTTAATAATTTTTCTGTACTTTGGGTCAAATGTCTCAGAGATTTTCTGTCAACATATAAAGAGTTAGAAGTACCCCAACCTACCAAATTGAAGGTCTACGAGTCTAGTTTCCAACGCACAAAACTTCACGTCCAACCCATCTTGGAGTGAAAGGTTATGACTGTTTTACCGCGGACTGTCTGGCAGAAACCAGATCGTGAACCGGGTTGCGAACTGGGTCGGGTCAAAATTGATTTAAAGCCTCCAATTCATGTTTTTAAATGCCATTTCAGTTCTGAAACAGAGAGAAAACATAAGGGCTGGTTCCAAGAGAGTTCTTGAGTGATCAAGGTGCATTTTTTGTGATTTCTATCGCTAAAGTTTGTCCCAGTTTCTAGAAACGCGACCTCTACGCATGGAAGCCATTTTCCCCTTCGATAAACCATGTTTGGAGCTGGTTTCAAAAGATAGGAATTGGTATTTCTTGGTGTTTATTCAAGCTTTACACTTGGTTTGCTAAGGTAACCATCTCGGGGCTCTTTTATGATTGTTTTTATGAAATTCTACGGACGTTTCGTTAAGTTATGATTCTTTTGGGAAATATGCCGATTTAAGCTTAATTATGAACTATTTATAGGTGATTATAATCTGTGTATATATAGTGTTTGCGAAGCTTAGGACGTAAGGAACAATTTCCATGAAGGAACTACGGGCATTCGGACGTTCGTTGGAAGGTATTTTTGTCATTTTGGAGCTTCTTGGAGTGGTTCGAGCTTGGACATCATCGTCCTAGCAGCTTATCATTGGACAGCAGATAGGTTATGGTTTAAAATCCCTAGATTTATCATATATCGGATAAAATTATACTAGCTGGCATCCTTGGGTTGGATTATTAGGTTGGTACCACAGATCTTGACCGTTTTATTCATGTCTGCCTACTTTTGTTCCTCCGTTGCTTGTAGTACTTGCCGATGCATTTTATTTGCCGTTGTGGTCCTATGAGGCCTTGTTTACTCTAAAACATAGAAGGTGGGATATTGGGAATGTCTGTGAGTCCCGGGCATAGAATTATCCTTCTAGGCTGGTTATGCTTGCTGAGTAGCTATGGGCCTGTACAGGGTCAATAGGTTGATTGTGAGCTGCTGGGCAGCTATTGTGTTTGATCATACCATTTCCATGCATAAAAAGAGGTTTTATCCATGTTTTACTACGGTTTTGGATTCGGGCCTACTGACTCTATTTTCTAAACCTTGCATGGCCCCGGGGGCCCATTTTTGATGGAAATGAATTGGAAATAGTTTGATTTAACTTGTGAATATTCTTGGGTAAAAGAATGTAGAATTATGATTTATATCACCAGTTTTACGATTAACGCAAGACTCAGCAGGGCCGGGGTGCTAGTTGAGTTTTCTTGCTACTTGAGATGATTTTAGCCTCGGTCGGACCGAGCACCTGAGATGACTTTCTATTGTTTAGACCCGGTTATGCCCGGGCACCCTTGGAGGGGTTTTTGAGATATTTTCCCACTACTTTAGTCTTGGACAGGGTCTGGGCATGCATATTCGAGACTGGGTCTCTATCTTGAACCCGGACTTGATTCCGGATGACATGTTTGATACTGAGTTTTAGTATGGGGTTGGGGACCTTCATGGACCTTGCCATCCGGGCCTGGGGCATTGGGCTTCGTGTGCCAGAGGAAGGGTATACAGCGGAGTAGAGGTATACGGGCAGTGTCCTTCCATGGAACCTACCTGCTGGGCCAGAATTGCACCGGAGGAGGTACATACAGAGATACCATCTCACTTGAGATCTTCATACATCATATCATTCATTGTTTGAGGATCCACCCTTGTTTGTTGTTTGTTGATTGTACGCTCCGGTAGTATGGGATGCCAGAGAGTTTGTTTTCACTTGTTTGTGTTCCTCGGTTGTATAGGCGACTGGGGGACTGTAGATAGACTCTTGCTATTTACTTACAGAATTGTTCCCTGTTACAGTTAAGTATGAAATTGGTTACTGCTAGGCTGTTAGTTTCTGGATTTGAGATTGATATGATTAGTTGAGTTTGATTCCTGTCTCTGAGTATGCCTATCATTAATCTTTCCCTCTTCTTCTTACACTTGAGGTTACCGGTATACCATCCATGTAGTAAACTTATTATGTATACACTGTTATTGCAAGGACCCCAGGTGCGTTGTTTCTTACTTTCACCTGTGCCTATGGTGTATATATTCTGCTTGCTGGCCTCACATGTGGTTCTATTGACTTCCCTCTGGGCTAGTTCTTGTGTACCTTTTGTTGATTTTTGTGAATACTTGCTTCTATTCTGTCTGTTACTACGCTTTTGTCTTATATGTGTCCAGTCGGCCTATGATACCTACTAGGTACCTTATGCTTCGCATTTGGTGCTCACCCTACCCCCTACATCTTTTGGTGCAGATCCTAGCATCGGCCATCGTTGATAGATCGCTGTGATTCATGCTTGGAGATCTGTTGGGGACTACTTCAGACTGAGGGTGAGCTCTTGGCGATCGGAGCTTACCTTTAGTTTATCTTTTTCTGTATGTACTCTATTACTATTCGGAGACATCTGTATACGTTGTTTTGGATAGTTTGTACTCCTTATAGGTAGTTCTGGCTCTATATAATGATACCAGGTCCTGGGCTACGGGGATTGGTTCTCCTACTGGGGGGATTGTAGGTGCCATCATGACCAAGAAATTGGGTCCTGACAACTTGGTATCAGAGCCCTAGGTTCACCGATGTCATCGGTATAGGAGCCAATGTCTAGTAGAGTCCTGTGGATCGGGGAAGAGACGTCCGTACTCAATCTTCGGGAGACTACAGTGACATTTTAGGAAATTTGACTCTTTCATTGCTTTTATGTCGTGCCTAGGACCCTTGAAGTTTCTAGAAATCTCATTTGTTCTACTTCATTCTTCCGTAGATGGTTCATACGAGATCATCGGCATCAGGCGGAGATGAGCCTCCCACTCCAGCTAGGGGTCAAGGACGCCCTCGAGCAGCGGTACCTGCTAGAGCTGCTAGAGTTGAGATGGAGCCCGAGCACCATGTGGATCAGGGGGCAGCTCAGGTACCACCAGCTCTAGTACCAGCTCCAGCACCCACTTCTGTGCCAGCTCCAGCCGCAGCTCAGCCTCCAGATATTCGGGGATTACTATTACAACTTTTGGGTATGATTTGAGAGCGGCCTTCTGAGGTAGCACAAACATCCGCTCAGGGAGTAGCCTTGTATGCACAGAGTTCAGGAGCGCAGCCTTCTACTGCGGCTCCCCGTGCGGAGGTCATTCCCGTCCTATCTGTTGCACAGCCTCTTGCTCCTCGCCCAGCTATGACAGAGTCATAGCAGAAGGCGTTGGATAGGTTTTTGAGTTTAGAACCTCCGAGGTTTGCTGGTACTTCTGGATAGGATCCACATGACTTTATTACTACTTGTGAGGAGATGTTGCATCATTTGGGTTTGTTGGAGACTCACGGGGTTGGTTATACTACCTATTAGTTGGAGGTCCCAGCGAAGTTATGGTAGAGGGCCCAGGTTTCTTGTAGACCACCATCGTCACCTCCTTTGACCTGGTTTGAGTTTTATGAGGCCTTTATGGCCAAGTTCTTGCCTCAGAGTGATCATGAGCATCGCAGGGAGCAGTTTACTCACCTTATGCAGGAGTCTACGATTGTCTCAGAGTATGAGACCCGTTTTCATCACCTAGCACCGTTTGGAGCTATGATCATTCCAACCGAGGAAGATAGGATTCACATATTTGTATATGGTTTGAGGCCAGAGATCAGGCAGCCAAATGAGATATTGATTGCCGGTGGTCGATCATTTCAGGCTATTACAGACTATGCCCTTACTGTGGAGGACTTACAATGATATGATCAGGGGTCCAGAGATAAGAGGCCTCGACATTAGGGTGGCTACAGTGGTTCCAGATATGGTGGTAGAGGTTCTGGTTAGTGGAGCCGGGGTTATCAGCCACAGCAGTACAAGGGTCAGTCCAGCCGACCAGTTCAGGCTTTCCTTCAGACTTCGGGTATTACCCAGTTCGAGCAGGGTCAGAGCAGCCATTGGGGCTATAGCGGCTAGTCTTCGAGGGGTACAACTTCTAGGGCATCAGGCCGTGGTGGCCATACGGGACCTGCTAGTTCATCCCGATCGAGTAGGCCTCCATGGGCTTGTTTTACTTGTGGTGGGATTGGTCATTTTGCTAGAGATTGCCCTCAGCAGGGTACAGTTCAGCCGGCCGAGCCTTTACGAGCAGTTCAGCCTCCGACTAGAGGGGGTGGTCGTTAGGCTAGGGGTGGTGCTCCGCATGACAGAGCAGGTGGTAGGGATGGCGGTCGAGCAAGTAGAGGTCATCGTCAGTTTTACGCGGTCCCTAGGAGACAAGAGGCAGAGGCCTCAGATGCTGTGATTACAGGTACGATTTCTGTGTGTCATCAGTCCGCTATGGCTTTATTTGATCCTGGATCCACTTGTTTATATGTATCTTCCTACTTTGTGCCTTGTTTGGGGTTGGCTAGTGAGCCATTATCTGTTCCTGTTTCTATTTTGACCCCAGTAGGAGATTCTTTAGTAGTGGATCAGATTGTGAGATCTTGTATGATATCTATAGATGATTCAGAGACTTGGGGTGATTTGATGATCCTTGATATGCTAGATTTTGATGTGATACTGGGCATGGACTGGTTATCCTCTCACCGTGTGGTTTTGGATTGTTATACCAAGACTATTACCATAGTTGTACCCGGTGTATCCCCGGTTATATGGCAGGGTTTTGTTAGCCATGCACCATCTGGGATCATCTCTTGTCTTCGAGCTAGGAAGTTGATTTCTCGTGGGTGTTTAGCTATCTAGCATATGTCCGAGATGCTAGTGCTGACCCTACGTCTCCTGAGTCTGTTCCTGTGGTTAGAGACTTCCTTGATGTGTTTCCTACCGACCTGCCAGGCCTTCCACCTGAGAGAGATATTGATTTTGCTATTGAGTTAGAGCCGGGCACCAGGCCTATTTCTATTTCTCCTTACCGTATGGCTCCGACTGAGTTGAGGGAGCTTAAGGAGCAGCTCCAGCATATGTTAGCTAAGGGGTTTATTAGACCGAGTGTGTCACATTGGGGTGCTCATGTTCTCTTCGTGAAGAAGAAGGATGGGTCGATGGGCATGTGTATTGATTATCGGCAGCTGAATAGGGTGACAGTGAAGAATAGGTATCCAATGCCAAGGATTGATGACTTATTTGACCAGCTTCAGGGTTCAGTCATGTTTTTGAAGATTGATTTGAGGTCCGGCTACCATCAGTTGAGGATTAGGGTGGAGGACATCCCTAAGACAGCATTCAGGACACGTTATGGCCATTATGAGTTCCCTGTGATGTCTTTTGGGTTGACTAATTCCCCTGCAGCCTTTATGAACTTGATGCATAGGGTTCTTGGCCCGTATTTGGACTCATTTATGATAGTTTTTATAGACGACATCTTGGTATACTCGCGTAGTAGAGATGAGCATGAGCAGCACTTGAGGGTTATACTCCAGACTTTGAGAGATCATCGGCTTTATGCCAAGCTCTCAAAGTGCGAGTTTTGGCTTGAGTCAGTTGCATTCCTAGGGCACGTGGTGTCTAAGGATGGGATTAGGGTTGATCCGGGGAAGATTTTAGTGGTTTTTGATTGGCCTAGACCCACTACTGTTACTGAGGTCCGTAGTTTTATTGGGTTAGCAGGTTTCTACAGATGCTTCGTTCAGGGATTTTCTTCCATAGCAGCACCTTTGACTATGCTGACTAGTAAGGATGTCCCATTTCAGTGGTCGGATCAGTGCGAGGATAGCTTTTAGAGGCTTAAGGCCTTATTGACTTCAGCTCCAGTTTCGACTTTGCCGGTTGAGGGTCAGAGCTTCTCCATGTATTGTGATACTTCTGGGGTTGGTCTTGGTTGTGTGTTGATGCTGCAGGGTCGAGTAATAGCATATGCATCGAGAAAGTTGAAGGTTCACGAGCGCAACTACCTCATTCATGACTTAGAGTTGGCAGCGGTAGTTTTCACGCTCAAGATCTGGAGGCATTACCTATATGGAGTTCACTATGATATCTTCAGTGATAACCATAGTCTTCAGTATATCAGGAGTCAGCGAGAGCTGAACTCGAGACAGAGGAGATGGGTCGAGTTACTGAAGGACTATGACTTCACTATTCCGTATCATTCGGGCAAGGCAAACGTGGTAGCGAATGCCTTGGCGGTGAGTATGGGTAGCCTAGCTTCTCTTTCAGTTTCAGAGCGACCGTTGGCCTTAGACATCCAGTCCTTAGCTAACCGTTTGGTTAGGCTTGACTTGTCAGATCCTAGCAGAGTTCTCGCCAGTGTTGAGGTTCGTTCTACTTTGATTGATCAGATTCAGAGCCGTTAGTTTGAAGATCAGCAGTTGTGTGACCTTCGTGATCAGGTTGTTCAGGGTGAGAACAATCAGGCTACTCTAGATTCAGATGGGGTTCTGAGGTTTGATAGTCTCCTTTGTGTTCCGAGGGTTAGTGATTTGATTCAGTTGATACTTCGTGAGGCACATTGTACTAGATACTCCATTCATCCTGTCGCAACAAAGATGTATAGAGAATTGAGACAGCTTTACTGGTGGAGTGGTATGAAGCGGGACGTGGCAGAGTTTGTATTTTAGTGCTTGAACTGTTAGCAGGTTAAGTTCGAGCACATTAGACCGGGTGGTTTGATGCAGCGACTTCCTATTCCTAAGTGGAAGTGGAAAGGTATTACAATGGACTTCGTTGTTGGTTTACCTTGTACTTCTCGTTGGTTTGATTCCATATGGGTGATTGTTGATAGGCTGACTAAGTCAGCACATTTTTTTCCAGTTCAGACTTCTTATGGTGCAGAGAGGTTAGCTCTGATCTACATTCGTGAGATTGTTCGATTGCATGGGATCCCAGCTTCTATCATTTCAGACCGTGGCACTCAGTTCATATCTCATTTCTTGAGGGCTATTCATCGAAATTTAGGTACAGAGGTTCAGTTTAGTACTGCTTTCCACCCTCAGACATATGGCCAGTTCGAGAGGACCATTATGGTCCTGGAGGACATGCTTCGGGCCTGTGTTCTTGACTTTGGAGGTTCGTGGGATCAGCTTGTGCCTTTGGTGAGTTTGCTTATAATAATAGTTTCCATTCGAGCATTGGCATGGCACCTTTTGAGGCCTTCTATGGTAGGCATTGCAGATCGCCGATTGGTTGGTTTGATGGTTCTGAATCTAGGCCACAGATTACAGATTTTCTTCGAGATTCCTTAGACCGGGTCTGAGTGATTCAGGATAGACTTCAGGCAGCCCAGAGTAGGTAGAAGAGCTACGTTGATCGTAGACTTCGTGCCTTAGAGTTCAGTGTTGGTGATTCGGTATTTCTCCATGTATCGCCCATGAAGGGTGTGATGACATTTGGTAGGCGGGGCAAGCTTAGCCCAAGGTACATTGGGCCATACGAGATTCTCCAGAGGGTTGGTAGTGTTTCCTATCAGTTAGCTTTGCCTCCGATATTTTCATCTATGCACCCGATTTTGCATGTATCGATGTTGCGGAGGTATGTTCCAGATGAGTCTCATGTGTTGCAGTGGGAGACGGTTCAGCTGGATGAGAGTTTATCCTTTGTTGAGGAGCCGGTAGCTATTTTGGCCAGAGATGTTAGGAGATTGAGGTCTCGAGAGATCCCAGTTGTCAAGGTTCAGTGGAGGCACCGTCCAATTGAGGAGGCTACCTAGGAGACCGAGAGAGATATGCTGGCTCAGTGTCTGCAGCTGTTCGAGCCTTCAGGTACTTCCTTGTTCTTGACTTTCGAGGACGAAAGTCTTTTTAGTAGTGGATGATGTAATGACCCTTCCGTTCATTTATGAGTTTTCACCTTTCTTGTACCGTTAGAGCTTGTTTGTAGCGGCCGCAAGTCATTTAAGTCTTTTCGGGACCGGTAGTTCAGTTCCCGGGTCATTTGTTTGGTCTTTATGGTCGTATGATAAGTTTTGAAGTCAAGCAAGTCGGCAAAACTTATCGTAAGTTTCTTTAATAAATTTTCTAGGCTTTGGGTCAAATGTCTCCGAGCTTTTCTCTCAATATATAAAGAGTTAGAAGTCCCCCGACCTACCAAATCGAAGGTCTACGAGTCTAGTTTCCAATGCATAAAACCTCACATCCAACCAATCTAGGAGTAAAAAGTCATGACTGTTTTACCGCGGACTATCTGGCAGAAACTGGGTCGGGTCAAAATTGATTTAAAGCCTCCAATTCACGTTTTAAAACGCTATTTCAGTTCTAAAACAGAGAGAAAACATAAGGGAGGGTTCCAAGAGATTTCTTGAGTGATCAAGGTGCATTTTTGGTGATTTCTATCGCTAAAGTATGTCCCCGTTCCTAGAAATGCGACCTCTACCCGTGGTAACCATTTTCCCCTTTGATAAACCATGTTTGGAGCTGGTTTCAAAAGATAGGAATTGGTATTCCTTGGTGTTTATTCAAGATTTACACTTGGTTTGCTAAGGTAACCATCTCGGGGCTCTTTTATGATCGTTTTTATGAAATTCTACGGACGTTTCGTTAAGTTATTATTCTTTTAGGAAATCTGCCAATTTAAGCTTAATTATGAACTGTTTATAGGTGAGTATAAGATGCGTATATATAGTGTTTGTGAAGCTTAGGACGTAAGGAATAATTTCCATGAAGGAACTACGGGCATTCGGACGTTCGTTGGAAGGTATTTTTGTCATTTTGGAGCTTCTTGGAGTGGTTCGAGCTTGGACATCATCTTCCTAGCAGCTTGTCGTTGGACGGCAGGTAGGTTATGGTTTAAACTCCCTAGACTTAGCATATATTCGATAAAATTGTACTAGCTGGCATCCTTGGGTTGGATTATTAGGTTGGTACCACAGACCTTGACCGTTTTATTCATGTCCGCCTACTTTTGTTCCTCCGTTGCTTGTAGTACTTGCCGATACGTTTTATTTACCCTTGTGGTCCCGTGAGGCCTTGTTGACTCTGGAACATAGAAGGTGGGATATTGGGAATGTCCGCGAGTCCCGTGCATAGAATTATCCTTCTAGGCTGGTTATGCTTGCTGAGTAGCTATGGGCCTGTGTAGGGTCGATAGGTTGATTGTGAGCTGCTGTGCAGATATTGTGTTTAATCATACCATTTCCATGCATATAAAGAGGTTTTATCCATGTTTTACTGCGGTTTTGGCTTCAGGCCTACTGGCACTATTTTCTAAATCTTGCATGGCCCCGGGGGCCCATTTTTTATGGAAATGAATTGGAAATGGTTTTATTTAACTTGTGAATATTCTTGGGTAAAAGAAGGTAAAATTATGATTCATATCACCAGTTTTATGATTAACGCTAGACTCGGCAGGGCCGGGGTGCTAGTTGAGTTTTCTTGCTACTTGAGATGATTTTAGCCTCGGTCGGACCGAGCACCTGAGATAAGTTTATACTGTTTTGCCCCGGTTATGCCCGGGCACCCTTGGAGGGGTTTTTGAGATATTTTCCCACTACTTTAGTCCTGGACAGGGTCTGGGCAAGCATATTCGAGATTGGGTATCTATCTTGAACCCGGACTTGCTTCCAGATGACATGTTTGATACTGAGTTTTAGTATAGGGTCGGAGACCTCCATGGACCTTGCCATCCAGGCCTGGGGCTTCGGGCTGTGTGTGATGCATGAAGGGTATACGGCAGAGTAGAGGTATACTGACAGTGTCCTTCCATGGAACCTACCTGCTGGGCCGGATAGGCACCGGAGGAGGTACATACAGAGATACCATCTCACTTGAGATCTTCATGCATCATATCATTCATTGTTTGAGGCTCCACCCTTGTTTTTTGATTGTACCCTCCGGTAGTATGGGATGCCAGAGAGTTTGTTTTCACTTGTTTGTGTTCCTCGGTTGTATGGGCGGCCGGGGGACTGTAGATAGACTCTTGCTATTTACTTACAGAATTGTTCCCTGTTACAGTTAAGTATGAAATTGGTTACTGCTAGGCTGTTAGTTTCTGGATTTGAGAATTGATATGATTAGTTGAGTTTGATTCCTGTCTCTGAGCATGCCTATCATTACTCTTTCCCTGTTCCTCATACACTTGAGGTTATAGGTATACCGTCTATTTCGTGACCTTATTATGTATACACTGTTATTTCAAGGACCCCAGGTGCGTTGTTTCTTACATTCACCTGTGCCTATGGTGTATATATTCTGCTTGTTGGCCTCACATGTGGTTCTGTTGACTTCCCTCTGGGCTAGTTCCTGTGTACCTTTTGTTAATTTCTGTGACTACTTGCTTCTATTCTGTCTGTTACTACGCTTTTATCTTATATATGCCCAGTAGGCCTATGATACGTACTAGGTACCTTATGCTTCGCATTTGGTGCTCACACTACCCCTTGCATCTTTTGGTGCAGATCCTAGCATGGGCCATCGCCGTTAGATCGCTGTGATTCATTCTTGGAGATCAGTTGGGGACTACTTCAGACTGAGGGTGAGCTCTTGGCGATCGGAGCTTAGCTTTAGTTTATCTGATTTATGTACTCTATTACCATTGGGAGACATATGTATACGTTGTTTTGGATCGTTTGTACTCCTTATATGTAGTTCTGGCTCTATACTATGATACCAGGTCTTGGGGTTTGGTTTAGTTTCCGCATATGTATATATATATTCCTGCTATCTATTCTCTTCATCTTGTTCCCTTACTTTTGCTTATTAAACTGTTCTTCGCTTATTTGTTAGATAGTAGTACATTACTAACTGTTCTGGGCTACGGGGATTGGTTCTCCTACTGGGGAGATTGTAGGTGCCATCATGACCGAGAAATCGGGTCGTGACAAAGCATTATAAAGCAATTCGAAAAAAATGAGAGTGAAGAAGCCAGTCCTTAATAAGCATACTTATGAAATGCAATAACGTAGGGTAAAGGGTACTTCAAGAATGGCTTTGGAAAATCATTAGGCAATCAAAAGAATCCGCCGCTTAGTACCAAAAGGCTGAGCCGATAAAGGAAAAATTACATAACGTACTAAAAATTCATGCCTAATTACATTTGATATCAACATTTTAATTCAATTACAATTCGCAGCAGAGGGTTTAAAACTATTGGTGTTTATATTTATGTGTCTTCCTCTAAATTAATACTCAACTGTATTTGTATTTGTATACCAAGATCTTAAAAAATATACAAAATGGATTGGTATTTGTATGTTGAGATTTATGAATTTGTATTTGTATACCGATATTTTACAAAATTATATTTGTATGCGAATATTACTCTATTTGTATTTGTAAACGGGATTATACAATTAGTATAGAAAGTGTTGGCACAGATTGTAATTAAGCAAATTGTTGTTATGGAGGTCTCATTAAGTTTCGATTAGTTGGTGTTTTTGAAATTTACTCTCTAATAGATGGACATGTTGGGTTGAATTTTGGTGGGTTAAGATGCACTGAGCTAATAAATGGGCGGATTATTGATCTGCCCAAAAGTTACTTGGGTTGAAGTGGATTGGGCAGGTATGGGCTAAAATGTGGTTCCCAACCTGCTCCACTCTTACTAAGTTTTAATTACTTTTATTTGTTCTTTTATAATTTTTTAGTACCTTCTAAAATTATTATTTTTTATTATTATGACTATATATAACATGTCAAATAAAAAATATATTTTTAAAAATATTTTGGATAAGATTTCTCATGAATCAATTTACGCTAAATATCAACTCAAACTTTGATGGACTGAAATGGATTGGATTGAGCTAATAAATTAGCGGTTCAATAATCAGCCCAAACTTGAGCGAATTAAACGAACTATGATTTCATGAGCTAATTTTGCTACCTTTACTCACAAATATCATCATTAGGCTCTCCACTAACATCAAAATTTAACTTTAACCTGATCATAGTCATTATTTATTGTTTTGAGGAAATGATCATTGTTTATATATGAACTGTTACATTGAAGTTTAAAGCAATCGAGTCATACTCCCTCCGTACCAATTTATGTGATTGTGTTCGAATTTCAAAAGTCAAATGAGTTTTCTGACTATAATTTTTTCATATGTTCTAAATATCTAAAAATTATAACAATAATCATTTTTAAATTTTCAAAAACATGGTCGTACATGCTGCAAGTATACAAAGGTTGCATAACATAAGTAGCTAAAAATATTCAGTCCATTTCAATTCATGTGTTTTAATTTATTTAAAGAAGAACGTCATCTCTTTCTATATTTAGTAAATTCTTATTCAAAATATTTTTATTTTATCGTTAATGACATTCCCTTTATAAAGATGATATAACATGTTTAAAATCATAAAATTTGAAGTGTATTTTCAATATGTTATTCAAACTTTTAATTTAAAATAACAAGATTCCACTTTTTTTTGTGTTCTTTTCCTTCTCTTATCGATGTAATAGTGGTGTTATTTTATGCCTTCCTCTCATTATAAAATCGTCATGGTGGAATTGACGCTACAATGATCCAAGCTAAATTCCTCATCACCACAAGGGATGAAAACCTGAGTGAATGGTTTAAATTACAAAAAAGAAATAAAAATAACAACAAGATTCAAAATTCATTACATTCTTAACTATCACATAGACACATAAAATGTCAGGGGTGTGCCATATATATGGGTGGATCGATCTAAATTCAGATGGGTTAAAAAAGGTTGAGTTAATAAATAATTGAGGGAGTTACGGAATATTTAGGCTGAGATGGATTTGGTAAGATGACCTAAATCATAAGTCATAACTGAACTTGCCTTCTAGCTTACCAAGTTTTATTTATTTATTTGCTTTCTTACAATTTATTTTTTTACCAAAAAAAAAAGGGCAGCCCGGTGCACTAAAGCTCCCGCTATGCGCGGGGTCCAGGGAAGGGCCGGACTACAAGGGTCTATTGTACGCAGCCTCACCTTACATTTCTGCAAAGGGCTGTTTCCACGGCTTGAACCCGTGACCTCCTGGTCACATGGCAGCAACTTTACCAGTTATTTTTTTACCATACAAAACTAATAAATCCTTTTTTTCTTTAATATAATTGTGTCACGACCCTATTTCTCGATCATGATGGCACCTATAACCCCCCAGAAGGCGAACCCATCCCCGTAGCCCAGGACAGTTAGTAATGAGCTACTATCTAACAAATAAACAGAAGAACGGTTTAATAAGCAAAAGTAAGGGAACAAGATGAAGAGAATAGATAACAGGGATATATATATATATATATGCGGAAACTAAACCAAACCCCAAGACCTGGTATCATAGTATAGAGCCAGAACACATATAAGGAGTAGAAACGATCCAAAACAACATATACAGATATCTCTGAATGGTAATAGAGTACATAAAGCAAAAGATAAACTAAAGCTAAGCTTGTACATAAAGCAAAAGATAAACTAAAGCTAAGCTTCGGTCGCCAAGAGCTCCCCCTCAGTCTGAAGTAGTCCCCAAAAGATCTCCGAGCATGAATCACAATGATCTAGCGGCGATGGCCCATGCTAGAATCTGTACCAGAAGATGCAGAAGTAGGGTGAGCACCAAATGCGAAGCATAAGGTACCCAGTAGGTATCATAGGCCGACTGGGCACATATAAGATAAAAGTGTAGTAACAGATAGAATAGAAGCAAGTAGTCACAGAAATCAACAAAAGGTACACATGAACTAGCCTAGAGGGAAGTCAACAGAACAACATATGAGGCCAGCAAGCAGAATATATATACAACAGGCACAAGTGTAAGTAAGAAACAACGCACCTGGGATCTTTGCAATAATAGTATATACATAATAAGTTTACGAAATGGACGGTATACAGGTAACCTCAAGTGTAAGAGGAAGAGGGAAAAAGTAATGATAGGCATGCTCGAAAACAAGAATCAAACTCAACTAATCATATCAATTCTCAAATCCAGGAACTAACAGCCTAGCAGTAACCAATTTCATACTTAACCATAACAGGGAACAATTCTGTAAGTAAATAACAAGAGTCTACCTACAGTCCCCCGGCCGCCCATACAACCGAGGAACAACACAAACAAGTGAAAACAAACCCTCTGGCATCCCATACTATCGGAGCGTATAATCAATAACTAGCAAACAAGGGTGGAGCCTCAAACAATGAATGATATGATGCATGAAGATCTCAAGTGAAATGGTATCTCTGCATGTACCTCCTCCAGTGTGGATCGGGCCCAGCAGTAGGTTCCATGGAAGGACACTGCCCGTATACCTCTACTCCATCGTATACCCTCCCTCTGGCACACGCAGCCCGAAGCCCCAGGACTGGATGACAAGGTCTATGGAGGTCTCGAACCCCATACTAAAACTCAGTATCAAGACATATCATCCGAAAGCAAGTCCGGGATCAAGATAGAGACCCAGTCTCGAATATGCATGCCCATACCTTGTCCAGGACTAATTGTCATGACCCAACCTACTGGGTCGTGCAGGCGCCTACTCTAACCACTTAGATAGACGAACCCTCACCCCCTGTCCAATAGGTAACTTGCAGAAAATAGGAAGTAGTAAAAATAGCCTTTCCTTTTATTATGAAAACCTTGTTATTACAACATTTGAAAATGGAAAACAGTTTTCAATATAAATCACCCTCCCTAGGACCTAGTCTAAACAGGTATAAGAGCTACCAGAAGATTATACAGAACATGTAAAAGAGACATAACTTCCATCATGGAATCGAAGGACAGAAGCTGTTGGAGATCACCATCGTCATGTACCTATGAAACACCACCAGCCCTGCAACCAGACTATACCAAAAAGGTATATCAAAAGTAGAGTCAGTACAACCACACGTACTGGTAGGCATAACCGGTCAACCCGAATCCATTCCAACCATCATATAAGAAAATAGGGAAAGCATGAAAATAAACAAGGTAACCCCATCCTTCACCCCTTTCCCCTTACCGGACCCGATCTCAACCGATCATCCACTCGCACCCCTTACCTCAACCCTTTCTATTCCTTCTACTGCCAACCCCCTCCTTCTCTGGTTCTCTAAAACATCACTAAGCCTAGACTTCCCAAGTCACTACCCTTAGACTTCCCAAGTCAGACTAACCTTAGACTTCCCAAGTCACACACAACCCTTGGACTTCCCAAGTCACACAACGCTTAGCCCAACCGCTAAATCCAACTCTAACTGCCTCCCCGTTGGCCTAGTCAACCCCTATGACTATGCATCTAGGAACAACCCAGACCCTTTCATTCTAGACCCACTGCGCACAAGTTACCCAGACCCGCCCCTGATCCCTAAATAACTCCTCCCAGGATATTACCCGCTAGTCACACCATGTAAAACTTTCGGCCATTTCCATAGTTTACCAACCACCTGTAAATCACTTTTATAACTATGATCAAATCAACAACATAACCAACACAACCCTTGTCGTATAACCCAGATACACCCCAGGATCCCCTCTAAATAATAATCACAGAATCCATAATTCTTTCTTTTGTCTAGCCCGGACCCATCTTGGGATGATTTCTAACCAACACTTAAGTGTTAACAGATAACCCGGCCTAAACCAAGACCAATTCAACAGATATAACAGAATTACCGATCACTCAAGGACCACTAACCCATATCATAATTCAACAAGGCAACCCGATCTGCTCACGGAACCAATACCAGTCAATGCAATGTAATCAGTAATAATGCAATGATACAGAAAGGTAAACCCGTACCAGGCATGGTACCCGAGCCAACCGTTAGTAATTCGTATCAGGTGTGATACCCATGCCAACCGTTTGTTATACCTATACCAGGCATGGTACCCATGCCAACCATTAGTTTACCTGTACCAGGCGTGGTACCCGTGCCAACCGTTAGTATACCTGTACTAGGCATGGTACCCGTGCCAACCGAATGTCAACAATCCACAGTCAATATATGAACACACAACTTGTAAACCAACAAGTACACACCATTCAACTCACAGACTGTAAAGCAGGACCCTTAGACATTCTACACAATCCCTCTAAGCAATGCAATTCATAAAACTACTTAGATAAGAGTACAAGCACATATAATATTCATAGAAATCGTAAGCCATCACCTACCCCCTATTCTGGGTATATAGTTGAACCTTGACCTTTGTCTGAAGACTAAACACACTCACCCTTGTTTACACATAATGAACGGTTTCCCCTTTTTAACATAATTTAACCACCCCATTAATCTGGGACATACATAGATAAAAACAATACGAGTTTTCACACTTAGCCCTTAGCAACCAAAGATTCCTTAACATGCCTTTCACATTCCCAAAACCCCCACCTAAGAGTTTCCCATTTTCATACCCATCTAGTTGTCTTTGCAAGCCCCAGTTCCCCAAACCTTCCTGACATCCCAGTCCATGAGTCTATCATTTTTAGCATACCAAGATAACATAAACAGCCTCAATTAACTACAATCAATTCAATCCAACCAAGCCTTAGCTCACTCATAACTAATACCAACTCCACCAGACTCTGTGCCCGGAGGCCTACAACATGAATTCTCCATTCCATTATACAACAAGTACAGAATGTAAGCGGGTCTAACTACTCATGAAAACCTAGACTACATGGATGCCAAGCAGCTACAACCACACATTTCTGGCTCTGTGAAGGCATTCCCGGCTGAATTATGGTCCTGGAATCCGCTGTTCCACGTCCCTCAAGCCATGAACCCTTCTCCTCATGATTCCCTAGCCTTGGAGAAACATGGGAGGGTTTTTGGAGAAACCCTCGTATGTTTTCTAACTGAGGAGGAGAAGCTTTCTAATAAAATCCTGTTTCTGAGCTTCTGTTTCCCGTCACTCCGCTATGGCGGTTAGCCCTCCGCTATAGTGGTCCGCCTATAGTGGAATAACTACCGCTATAGCGGAGTGACGTCAGCCCAGTTCATTTCAATTAAAATAGAAATTTCCCCCTTACGTCACCCTACTTAAACAACGTACTTTAATTTAATTCCCAAAATAATTCTATTTCTGATTCTTAAGGTAACGACGGGTCCAGTCGTTATACTAAATAATGGGAGAATTCCTCAAAAACCCCACCAAAGGTGCCCGGGCATAACTGGTCTAAATAATAGAAAGTCATCTCAGATGCTCAGTCCGACCGAGGCTAAAAACCATCCCAATTTAATAAGAAACTCAACTAGCTCCCCGGCCTTGCCGAGACTAGCGTTAAAAGTAAAATTGGTGATAGAAATCATAATTTGACCTTCTTTTACCCCAAGAATATTCACAAGTTAAATCAAACCATTTCCAATTTATTTCCATAAAAAACGAGCCCCCGGGGCCATGCAAGGTTTAGAAAACAATTCCAGTAGGCCTGAAGACAAAACCATAGTAAAACAAAAATAAAGCTCATTTTATATGCATGGAAATGAATGATCAACACAAATAGCCGCCCATCAGCTCATAATAAACTTATCGGCCCTGCACAAGCCCAGAACTACTCAGCAAGCATAATCAACCTAGAAGGATAATTCTATGCCCAGGACTCTCGGACATTCCCAATATCCCACCTTCTATGTTCCTGAGTCAACAAGGCCTCACAAAACCACAAGGGTAAATAAAACATATCGGCAAGTACTACAAGCATCGGAGGAACAAAAGTAAGCGAACATGAATAAAGCGGTCAAGGTCTGTGGTACCAACCTAATAAACCCAACCCAAGGATACCCATTAATACAATTTTATCCTATATATGCGGATTCTAGGGAAAATAAATTGTAACCTACATGTCGTCCGACGACAAGCTGCTAGGACGATGATGTCCAAGCTCGAACCGCTCTGAGAAGCTCCAAAACACAAAAATACCTTCCAACGAACGTCCGAACACCCGTAGTTCTTTCATGGAAATTGTTCCTTACATCCCAAGCTTCGGAAACACTATACATACACAGCTTATACTCACCTATAAATAGGTTATAATTAAGCTTAAATCGGCAGATTTTCCAAAAGGATCATAACTTGACAAAACGTCCGTAGAACTTCATAAAATGATCATAAAAGAGCCCCGAGATGTTTACCTTAGAAAACCAAGTGTAGATCTTGAAGAACCACCAAGAAATACCAAGTCCTATCTTTTGAAACCAACTCCAAACGTGGCTTATCAAAGGGGAAAATGATTGCCACGCGTAGAGATCGCGTTTCTAGGCACGGGGGCAAACTTTAGCGATAGAAATCACCAAAAATGCACCTTGATCACTCAAGAACTCTCTTGGAACCCTCCCTTATGTTTTCTCTCTGTTTCAGAACTATTTTGGAGCTTTAAAACGTGAATTTGAAGCTTTAAATCGATTTTGACCCAACCCGGTTCGCGATCCGGTTTCTGCCCAGACAGTCCACCGTAAAACAGTCACAACTTTTTACTCCAAGATCGGTTGGATGTGAGGTTTTATGCGTTGGAAACTAGACTTGTATACCTTCGATTTGGTATGTCAGGGGACTTTTAACACTTTATATATTGAGAGAAAAGATCTGAGACATTTTACCCAAAGTTCAGAAAATTTATTAAAGAAACTTACGATAACTTTTGCTGACTTGCTTGACTTCAAAACTTATCATACGACCATAAAAACCAAAAAATGGCCCGGGCACTGAACTAATGGTCCCGAAAAGCCTTAAATGACTTGAGGATGCTACAATCAAGCTCTAACGATTCAAGAAAGGCGAAAACGCGTAAATGACCGAAAGGGTCATTACATCATCCACTACTAAAAAGACTTTCATCCGCGAAGGTCAAGAACAAGGAAGTAACTGAAGGCTCGAACAACTGTGGATACTGATCCCGCATATCTCTCTCGGTCTCCCAAGTAGCCTCCTCAACTGGACGGTGCCTCCACTGAACCTTAACAACCGGGATCTCTCGAGACCTCAATCTCCTGACATCTCTGGCCAAAATAGCTACCGGCTCCTGAACAAAGGCTAAACTCTCATTCAACTGAACTGAATCCCACTGCAACACATGATACTCATCTGGAACATACCGCCACAACATCGATACATGAAGAATCGGGTGCATAGATGAAAACATCGGAGGCAAAGCTAATTGATAGGAAACACTACCAACCCTTTGGAGAATCTCGAACGGCCCAATGTACCTGGGGCTAAGCTTGCACTGCCTACCAAATCTCATCACACCCTTCATGAGTGATACATGGAGAAATACCAAATGACTAACACTGAACTCTACGGCACGAAGTCTACGATCAACGTAGCTCTTCTGCCTACTCTGGCTGCCCAAAGTCTATCCTGAATCACTCTGACTCGATATAAGAAATCCCAAAGTAAATCTGTGCTCTGTGGCCTAGCCTCAAAACCATCAACCCAACCAATCGGCGATCTGCAACGCCTACCATACAAGGCCTCAAAAGGTGCCATGTCGATGCTCGAATGGAAACTATTATTATAAGCAAACTCAGCCAAGGGCACAAACTGATCCCACGAACCTCCAAAATCAAGAACACAGGCCCGAAGCATGTCCTCTAGGACCTGAATGGTCCTCTCGTACTGGCCATCTGTCTGAGGGTGGAAAGAAGTACTAAGCTGAACCTCTGTACCCAAATCTCGCTGAATAGCCCTCTATAACTGAGATGAGAACGGAGTTCCGCGGTCTGAAATGATAGAAGTTGGTACCCCGTGCAACCGAACAATCTCACGACGGTAGATCTGAGCTAACCTCTCTGCACCATAAGAAGTCTAAACCGACAAGAAATGTGCTGACTTAGTCAGTCTATCAACAATCACCCATATGGAATCAAACCCATGAGAAGTACGAGGCAAACCAACAACGAAGTCCATAGTAATCCCTTCCCACTTCCACCCAGGAATGGAAAGTCGCTGCATTAAACCACCAGGTCTCATATGCTCAAACTTCACCTGCTGACAGTTTAAGCACCGAGATACAGACTCTGATACGTCCCGCTTCATACCACTCCACCAATAAAGCTGTCTCAAGTTTCTATACATCTTTGTTGTGCCAGGGTGAATGAAGTATCTAGTACAATGTACCTCACGAAGTATCAACTGAATCAAATCACTAACCCTCCAAACACAAAGGCAACTATCAAACCTAAGGATCCCATCTTAATATAGAGTAGCCCGATTGGCCTCACCCCGGACAACCTGATCACGAAGGTCACACAACCGTTGATCCTCAAACTGACGGCTTTGAATCTGATCAATCAAGGTCGAACAAACCTCGACACTGATAAGAACTTTGCTAGGATACGACAAGTCAAGCCTAACCAAACAGTTAGCCAAGGACTGGATGTCCAAGGCCAAGGGTCACTCTAAAACTGAAAGAGAATCTAGGCTACCCATACTCATCGCCTTTTGGCTCAAGGCATCTGCTACCACGTTTTCCTTGCCCGGATGATACAGAATAGTGAAGTCATAGTCCTTCAGTATCTCAACCAATCTCATCTACCTCGAGTTCAACTCTCGCTGACTCGTGATATACTGAAGACTATGGTGATCAGTGAAGATCTCACAGTGAACTCCATATAGGTAATGCCTTCAGATCTTGAGCGCAAAAACTACCGACGCTAACTCTAAGTCATGAGTGGGGTAGTTGTGCTCGTGAACCTTTAGCTACCTCGACGCATATGCTATCACTCGACCCTGCAGTATCAACACATAACCAAGACCAACCCCGGAAGCATCACAATACATGAAGAAGCTCTAACCCTCAACCGGTAAAGTCAAAACTGGAGTTGAAGTCAATAAGGCCTTAAGCCTCTGAAAGCTATCCTCGCACTGATCCGACCACTAAAATGGGATATCCTTCCTAGTCAGCATAGTTAAGGGTACTGCTATGGAAGAAAATCCCTGAACGAAGTGTCTGTAGTAACCTGCTAACCCAATAAAGTCGCGGACCTCAGTAACAGTAGTGGGTCTAGGCCAATCACAAACCGCTGAAATCTTTCTCGGATCAACCCTAATCCCATCCATAGACACCACGTACCCTAGGAATGCAACTGACTCAAGCCAAAACTTGCACTTTGAGAACTTCACATAAAGCCAATGATCTCTCAAAGTCTGGAGTATAGTCCTAAAGTGCTGCTCTTGCTCATCCCTACTCTGTGAGTATACCAAGATGTCATCTATGAAAACTATCACAAATGAGTCCAAATACGGGCCAAGCACCTTGTGCATCAAGTTCATAAAGGCTGCGGGGGCATTAGTTAACCCAAAAGACTTTACCAGGAACTCATAATAGCCATAACGTGTCCTGAATGCTGTATTAGGGATGTCCTCCACCCTAATCCTCAACTAATGGTAGCTGAACCTCAAATCAATCTTCGAAAACACGGCTGAACCCTGAAGCTGATCAAACAAGTCATCAATCCTCAGTATCGGATACCTATTCTTCACTGTCACCCTATTCAGCTGCTGATAATCAATACACATCCACATCGACCCATCCTTCTTCTTCACGAAGAGAACAGGAGCACCCCAAGGCGAGAAACTCGGTCTAATAAACCCTTTAGCTAACAGATCCTGGAGCTGCTCCTTAAGCTCCCTCAACTCAGTCGGAGCCATACAGTAAGGAGAAATAGAAATGGTCTTGGTGCTCGGCTCTAACTCAATATCAAAATCAATATGTCTCTCAGGTGGAAGGCCTGGAAGGTCGGTAGGAAACACATCGAGAAAGTCTCTAACCACAGAAACATACTTAGGAGACGTAGGGTCAGCACTAGCATCTCGTACATATGCTAGATAAGCTAAAAACCCATGGGAAATCAACTTCTTAGCTCGAAGGAAAGAGATGATCCCAGATGGTGCATGGCTAACAGAACCCTGCCACACAACCGGGGATACACCGGGCATGGCTATGGTAACGGTCTTGGCATAACCATCTAGAACTTCACGGAGAGGGGATTACCAGTCGATGCTAGTATCACATCAAAATCTAACATATCGAGTATCATCAAATCACCCCAAGTCTCCAAATCACCAACAGATATCACACAGGATCTTACAATCCGATCCACTACTAAAGAATCTCCTACTGGGTCAAAATAGAAACAGAAACAAATAATGGCTCACTAGCCAACCCCAAAAAAAGCAGAAAGTAGGCAGACACATATTAACACGTGGATCCAGGATCAAATAAAGCCATAGCATACTGATGGCATATAGAAATCGCACATGTGATCACAACATCCGAGGCCTCTGCCTCTGGTCTCTTAGGGACTGCATAGAACTGGCGATGACCTCTACCTGTTCGACTGCCATCCCTACAACCTGCTCTGCCACGTGGATCACCAACTCTACTCTGACGACCACCCCTTCTAGTCGGAGGCTAAACTGCTCGTAAAGGCTCGACCGGCTGAACTGTACCCTTCTGAGGGCAATCTCTAGCAAACTGACCAATCACACCACAAGTAAAACAAGCCCCTGGAGGCCTACTCAGTTGAGATAAACCAGCAGGTCCCGTATGGCCACCACGACATGATGCCCCAGAAGATGTACCCTCAAAGACTGACCACTATAGCCCTGATGGATGTTCTGACCCTACTCGAACTGGGTACTACCAAAAGTCTGAAGTGAAGCCTGAACCGGCCCCACTGGTCTAAAACTCTACCACCATACCTAGAACCACTGTAGCCACCCTGATGTCGAGGCCTCTTATATCTTGCCCCCTGATCATGTCACTGTAAGTCCTCTACAGTACGGGCATAGTCTGCGATAGCCTGAAATGACAGACCACCGGCAACCAATATCTCAGCTGGCTGCCTAATCTCTGGCCTCAAACCCCATACAAATCTGCGAATCGTATCTGTCTTAGTAGGAATGATCATAGCTCCAAATGGTGCTAGCTGATGAAAATGGGTCTCATACTCTGAGACAGTCGTAGACTCCTGTATAAGGTGAGTAAACTTCTCCCTGCGATGATCACGATCACTCTGAGGTAAGAACTTGGCCATAAAGTCCTCATAAAACTTAGAACAGGTCAAAGGAGGTAACGATGGTGGTCTACAAGCAACCTGGGCCCTTCACCATAACTTCGCTGGGCCCTCCAACTGATAGGTAGTATAACCAACCCAGTGAGTCTCCAACAAACCCAAATGATGCAACATCTCCTCACAGGTAGTAATAAAGACATGTGGGTCCTGTCCATAAGTACCAGTAAACCTCAAAGGTGCTAATCTCAAAAACCTACCCAATGCCTTCTACTTCGACTCTGTCATAGCTGGGCGAGGAGCAAGAGGTTGTGCAACTGATGGAACTGAAATGACCTCCGCACGGGTAGCCGCAATAGCAGGCTGCGCTCTTGAACTCTATGCACCCAGGGCTGCCCCCTGAGCGGATGTCTGTGCTACCTCAGAAGGACACTCTCTAATCATACCCAAAAGTTGTAATAGTAAACCCCGAATGGCTGAAGACTGAGCTGGGGCTGAGGCTGGCACAGAACTGGGTAACACTACTAAAAAAACTGTGAATACCGACCTCAAAATTACCGACCTCCTATGGAAGTCGGTATTTTCTGACCTCCGGAAGTCGGTATTGTTAAAAACAAAAAATTATTTTATTTTCTTAAGAAAACTGACTTCAAGATGTCGGTTTATTTGGAAAAAAAATGCAGGAAAACCAAATACCGACCTCCGATGGTCGGAAACTGTAATGACCCTTCCGGTCATTTCCACGTATACATTTTCCTTGTGTCCGTTAGAGCTTGTTTGTAGTGGTCCCAAGTCATTTAAGGCTTGTTGGGACCAGTAGTTCGGTGCCGGGTCCATTTGTTTGGTCGTATGATAAGTTTTGAAGACAAGTAAGTCGGCAAAAGTTATCGTAAGTTTCTTTAATGAATTTTCTGAACTTTTGGTCAAATGTCTCAGGTCTTTTCTCCCAATATATAAAGAGTTAGAAGTCCCCCAAAATACCAAATCGAAGGTCTACGAGTCTAGTTTCCAACGCACAACACCTCACATCGAACTGATCTCGGAGTAAAAAGTTATGAATGTTTTACCGCAGAATGTCTGGCAGAAACCGGGTTGCGAACTGGGTCGCGAACCGGGTCGGGTCAAAACCAATTTAAAGCCTCAACTTCACGTTTTAAAATGCCATTTCAGTTCTGAAACAGTGAGAAAACATAAGGGAGGATTCCAAGAGAGTTCTTGAGTATCAAAATCGTGCGTTGGTGAATTGCGAGCCTAAGTTTGAGAATTTATTAACATCGCGTGTATTTGAAAATATTTTATTTGAAAGTTGAATTCGGTAAAAAGTTATATTATTATTACCTTTTTAAAATATTTTAAAGGTTTATGAAAAATATTTTTGTTACGATATAATGGTATATGTATTTATTTTATACGGTTTTTGTACATTGTAATATTTTAACGGAGATAGTAAATTTAGTTATGTTAAATATTGTTATTATAATATAGTAGGTTTTACTTGAAATGATTTTCTATTAATTATGGTATATTCAAAAAGTTATATATATTTTACTACGAGCCTACGCAATATCCGAATATATAAGAAATATGGACCCCATCCAATAATAGGCGGATAAGGAAGGGTGTGCTTTTGACACACCACCTCCACGTGCCATTAAGAAATGAAGGCAGCAACTTTAGTCATCATATGGATCCTAATTGTTTTCCAAGGAAAACCAAATATATATTAATTATATAAGGTAATTCAACCACCATTTTCAGAGGGGGGTTGTTTACATAGTTTTGTATATACTTAATTTTCTTTGCTCTCCATTTCATATTTGAGAATATTTCTACGGGGAGCTGTAGCACGTCACTCACATATGTGGTCATTTTCCAAGAAATTTTAGTGAAAAATATGTTTTGATGTTATATTTAATGGCCAAAAGAAATTTGATTATATACGTCAAGTTACTTAAGCCCGAGTTCGAGTTTGATTTTTTATTTGGAGCTTCTCGGAGTATTTTAAGCTTGGACGTCGTTGTTTCAGTAGCTTGTCACCGGACGACAGGTAGGTTACGGTTTATTTTCCCTAGACTCCGCATATATAGGATAAAATTGTATTAATGGGCATCCTTGGGTTGGTTTATTAGGTTGGTACCACAGACCTCGACCGCTTTATTCATGTCCGCCTACTTTTGTTCCTCCGTTGCTTGTAGTACTTGCCGATATATTTTATTTACCCTTGTGGTCCTGTGAGGCCTTGTTGACTCTGGAACATAGAAGGTGGGATTTTGGGAATGTCCGCGAGTCCCGGGCATAGAATTATCCTTTCTAGGCTGGTTATGCTTGCTGAGAGTGTGGGCCTGTGCAGGGTCGATAGGTTGATTGTGAGCTGCTGGGCTATTGTGTGTGATCATACCATTTCCATGCATATAAAGAGGTTTTTCCATGTTTTACTACGGTTTTGGCTTCGGGCCTACTGGCACTATTTTCCAAACCTTGCATGGCCCCGGGGGCCCATTTTTTATGGAAATGAATTGGAAATGGTTCGATTTAACTTGTGAACATTCTTGGGTAAAAGAAAGTAAAATTATGATTTAAATCACCAGTTTTACGATTAACGCTAGACTCGGAAGGGCCGAGGTGCTAGTTGAGTTTTCCTGCTACTTGAAATGATTTTAGCCTCGGTTGGACCGAGCACCTGAGATGACTTTCTACTGTTTAGACCCGATTATGCCCGGGCACCTTTTGAGGGGTTTTTGAGATATTTTCCTACTACTTTAGTCCTGGACAGGGTCTGGGCATGCATATTCGAGACTGGGTCTCTATCTTGAACCCGGACTTGCTTCCGGACGACATGTTTTGATACTGAGTTTTAGTATGGGGTCAGGTACCTCCATGGACCTTGCCATCCGGGCCAGGGGCTGCGGGATGCGTGTGTCGGAGGAAGGGTATACGGTGGAGTAGAGGTATACGGGCAGTGTCCTTCCATAGAACCTACCTGCTGGGCCGGATCAGCGCCGGAGGAGGTACATACAGAGATACCATTTCACTTGAGACCTTCATGCATCATATCATTCATTGTTTGAGGCTCCACCCTTGTTTGTTGTTTGTTGATTGTACGCTCCGGTAGTATGGGATGCCGGAGGGTTTATTTTCACTTGTTTGTGTTCCTCGGTTGTATGGGCGGCCGAGGGACTGTAGGTAGACCCTTGCAATTTACTTGTAGAATTGTTCCCTGTTATGGTTAATTATGAAATTGGTTACTGCTAGATTGTTAGTTTCTGGATTGAGATTGATATGATTAGTTGAGTTTGATTCATGTCCCTGAGCATGCCTATCATCACTCTTTCCCTCTTCTTACACTTGAGGTTACCGGTATACCCTCCATTTCGTAAACTTATTATGTATACACTGTTATTGCAAGGACCCCAGGTGCATTACTTCTTACTTTCACCTGTGCCTATGGTGTGTATATTCTGCTTACTAGCCTCACATGTGGTTCTGTTGATTTCCCTCTGGGATAGTTCCTGTGTACCTTTCATTGATTTAGTGACTGCTTGCTTCTATTCTGTCCGTTACTATGCTTTTATCTTATATGTGCCCATTCGGCCTATGATACCTACTGGGTACCTTATGCTTCGCATTTGCTGCTCACCCTACCCCCCTGCATCTTTAGGTGCAGATCCTAGCATGGGCCATCGCCGTTAGATCGTTGTGATTCGTTCTTGGAGATCTGTTGGGGACTACTTCAGACTGAGGGTGAGCTCTTGGCGATCGGAGCTTAGGTTTAGTTTATCTTTTGCTTCATGTACTCTATTAACATTCAGAGACATCTGTATATATTGTTTTGGATCATTTGCACTTCATGTATGTAGTTTTGGCTCTATACTATGATACCAGGTCTTGGGGTTTGGTTTAGTTTCCGCATATGTATATATTTATATCCCTTTTATCTATTCTCTTCATCTTGTTCCCTTATTTGTTAGATAGTAGCCCATTACTAACTGTTCTGGGCTACGGGGATTGGTTCACCTACCGGGGCTTGTAGGTGCCATCATGACCGAGAAATTGGGTCGTGACAACTTGGTATCAGAGCTTTAGGTTCACCAGTGTCATCGGTATAGGAGCTAATGTCTAGTAGAGTCTTGCGGATCGAGGCGGAGACGTCCGTACTCAATCTTTGGGATGCTACAGTGGCATTTTAGGAAACTCTTTCATTGCTTCTGTGTCATGCGTAGAACCCTTGAAGTTTCTGGAAATCTAATTTGTTCTACTTCATCCTTCCGCAGATGGTTCGTACAAGATTATCGGCATCACGCGGAGATGATCCTCCCACTCCAGCTAAGGGTCGAGGACGCCCTCGATCAGTGGCACCTGCTAGAGCTGCTAGGGTGGAGATAGAGCCCGAGCAGCATGTGGATAAGGGGGCAGCCCAGGTACCACCAGCTCCAGTACCAGCTCCAGTGCCCACTTCTGTGCCAGCTCCAGCCGCAGCTCAGTCTCTGGATATTCAGGGATTACTATTACAGCTTTTGGGTGTGATTGGAGAGTGGCCTTCTGAGGTAGCGCAGACATCCGCTCAGGGGGAAGCCCTAGGTGCACAGAGCTCAGGAGCAGCCTGCTACTATGGCTCCCCGTGCGGAGGTCATTCTGGTTCTATCTGTTGCACAGCCTCTTGCTCCTCGCCCAGTTATTACAGAATCAGAGCAGAAGGCGTTGGGTAGGTTTTTGAGGTTAGCACCTCCGAGGTTTACTGGTACTTCTGGACAGGATCCACATGACTTTATTACTACCTGTGAGGAGATGTTGCATCATCTGGGTTTGTTGGAGACTCACGGGGTTGGTTATACTACCTATCAGTTGGAGGGCCCAGCGAAGTTATGGTGGAGGGCCCAGGTTGGTTGTAGACCACCATCGTCACCTCCTTTGGCCTGGTCTGAGTTTTATGAGGCCTTTATGGCCAAGTTCCTACCTCAGAGTGATCGTGAGCTTCGCAAGGAGTAGTTTACTCACCTTACGCAGGGGTCTACGACTGTCTCAGAGTATGAGACCCGTTTTCATCAGCTAGCACCGTTCAGAGCTATGATCATTCCTACCGAGGCAGATAGGATTCAAAGATTTGTATAGGGTTTGAGGCTAGAGATCAGGCAGCCAGCTAAGATATTGATTGCCAGTGGTCGGTCATTCAAGGCTATTGTAGACTATGCCCGCACTGTGGAGGACTTACAGCGACATGATCAGGGGTCCAGAGATAAGAGGCATCGACATCAGGGTGTCTATAGTGGTTCCAGATATGGTGGTAGAGGTCTTGGCCTGTGGAGCCGGAGTTATCAGCCAAAGCAGTACCAGGGTCAGTCCAGCCGACCGGTTCAGGCTTCCCTTCAGACTTTCGGTAGTACCCAGTTCGAGCAGGGTTAGAGCAGCCATCAGGGCTATAGCGGCCAATCTTCGAGGGGTATAGTTTCTGGGGCATCAGGTCGTGGTGGTCATATGGGATCTGCTGGTTCATCTCGACTGAGTAGGCCGTCAGGGGCTTGTTTTACTTGTGGTGCGATTCATCATTTTGCTAGAGATTGCCCTCAGCAAGGTACAGTTTAGTTGGCCGAGCCTTTACAAGCAGTTCAGCCTCCGGCTAGAGGGGGTCATCGTCAGAGTAGAGGTAGTGCTCCGCACGGCAGAGCAGGTGGTAGGGATGGCGGTCGGGCAGGTGGAGGTCGTCGTCAGTTTTATGCGGTCCCTAGGAGACCGAGGCAGAAGCCTCAGATTCTATGATTACAGGTACGATTTCTGTGTGCCATCAGTCTATTATGGCTTTATTTGATCCTGGATCCACTTGTTCATATGTATCTGCCTACTTTGTGCCTTGTTTGGGGTTGGCTAGTGAGCCATTATCTATTCCTGTTTCTGTTTCAACCCCAGTAGGAGATTCTTTAGTAGTGGATCGGATTGTGAGATCCTGTATGTTATCTGTTGGTGATTCAGAGACTTGGGGTGATTTGATGATTCTTGATATGCTAGATTTTGATGTGATACAGGGCATGGACTGGTTATCCCCTCACCGTGTGGTTTTGGATTGTTATGCCAAGACCATTACCATAGCTGTGCCCGGTGTATCCCTGGTTGTGTGGCAGGGTTCTGTTAACCATGCACCATCTGGGATCATCTCTTGTCTTCGAGCTAGGAAGTTGATTTTTCGTGGGTGTTTAGCTTATCTAGCATATGTCCGAGATGTTAGTGCTGACCCTACTTCTCCTTAGTCTGTTCCAGTGATTAGAGACTTCCTCGATGTGTTTCCTACTGACCTACCAGGCCTTCCACCTGAGAGAGATATTGATTTTGCTATTGAGTTAGAGACGGGCACCAGGCCCATTTCTATTTCTCCTTACCGTATGGCTCCTGCTGAGTTGAGGGAGCTTAAGGAGAAGCTCCAGGATCTGTTAGCTAAGGGGTTTATTAGACCTAGTGTGTCACCTTGGGGTTCTCCTGTTCTCTTCGTGAAGAAGAAGGATGGGTCGATGCGCATGTTTATTGATTATCGGCAGCTGAATAGGGTGACAGTGAAGAATAGG
>QJPP01004969.1:0-99193 GCA_003996215.1 Jaltomata sinuosa
CAGTCACAGAAATCAATGAAAGGTACACAGGAACTAGCCCAGAGGGAAACCAACAGAACCACATATGAGGCTAGTAAGCAGAATATACACACCAAAGGCACAGGTGAAAGTAAGAAATAACGCACCTGGGGTTCTTGCAATAACAATGTATATAAAATAAGTTTACGAAATGGACGGTATACCGGTAACCTCAAGTGTAAGAAGAAGAGAGAAAGAGTGACAATAGGCATGCTCAGAGACATGAATCAAACTCAACTAATCACACCAATCTCATACTTATCCATTGTAGAGAACACTTCTATAAACAAAAATCAAAAGTCTACCTACAGTCCCTCAGCCGCCCATACAACCGAGGAACACAAACAAGTGAAAACAAACCCTCCGGCATCCCATACTACCGGAGCGTACAATCAGCAAACAGCAAATAAGGGTGGAACCTCGAACCATGAATGATATGATGCATGAAGATCATTCGTGCCAATAGTATCCTTCTGTATGTACCTCCTCCGGGCGCCGGATCCAGCCACAGCAGGTAGGTTCATGGAAAGGACTCTGCCCGAAAAAAAAAAAAATATACCTCATACTCCCCGTATACCCTCTTCCCAACACGCAGCCCATAGCCCTGGCCCGGATAGCAGGTCCATGGAGGTCCCAGACCCCATACTAAATACTCAGTATCAGAACATGTATCAAGATAGAGACCTAGTCTCGATATCAAGATAGAGACCCAGTCTCGAATATGCATGCCCAGACCCTGTCCAGGACTAAAAATAGTAGGAAAATATCTCAAAAACCCCTCCAAGGGTGCCCGGGCGTAGCCGGGTCTAAACAGTAAAAAGTCATCTCAGGTGCTCGGTCCGACCGAGGCTAAAATCATCTCAAGTAACAAGAAAACTCAACTAGCACCTCGGCCCTGCCGAGTCTAGCGATAATCATAAAACTGATGATTTTAAACATAATTTTACTTTCTTGCCCAAAAATCTCCACAAGTGAAATCAACCATTTCCAAATCATTTCCATCAAAAACGGGCCCCCCGGACCATGCAAGGTTTAGAAAACAGTGCCAGTAGTCCCGAAGCCAAAACCACAGTAAAACATGGATAAAACCTCTTTATATGCATGGAAATGGTATGATCACACACAATAGCTGCCCCGCAGCTCACAGTCAACCTATCGACCCTGCACAGGCCCACAGCTACTCAGCAAGCATAACCAGCCTAGAAGGATAATTCTATGCCCGGGACTCGCGGACATTCCCAAATTCCCACCTTCTATGTTCCAGAGTCAATAAGGCCTCACAGGACCACAAGGGTAAATAAAATATAACGGCAATTACTACAAACAACGGAGGAACAAAAGTAGGCGGATATGAATAAAGCGGTCGAGGTCTGTGGTGCCAACCTAATAGTCCAACCCAAGGATGCCCATTAATACAATTTTATTCTATATATGCGGAGTCTAGGGAAATTAAACTGTAACCTACCTGTCGTCCGACGACAAGCTGCTAGAACAACGATGTCCAAGCTCGAACCACTCTAAGAAAATCCAAAACTAAATCGGAATCGGAATCGAATTTGGGATGGAACAACTTGACGTAGATATTTGACTTACTTTATCAAATATATTTTTCTCACAACAAAACCTCTCACGAGAATGAGTATTTAATACTTTGCATAGTTGTACGCAACAGTAACAACCATATATGTATTCTAACTTTCAGCAACGTTAAAAGGGCCACTTAAATATACTTAGTACACCATTCATCATATGCTGCCACCTTTCACTTGCTATGTGTTGCACTAGCCCTCCACTTCCACGTGGAAGTGGAGGTGGCAACCAATCCAGTCCGTTAAGTATATACTCGTGTATTGCATAAATTCGTGGTAAAATAAATATAATATTTTAAATATACCGTAATTCATAGAAAATTATTTCGAATAAAACCTACTATATTATAATAATAATTTTCAACATAGCTAGATTCACTATCTCCGTTAAAATATTATGGGGTATAAAAACCTTATCAAATAAATACGTATACACTTATATCGTGTCAAATATATTTTTCATAAAACTTTAAAATATTTTAAAAAGGCAATAATAATATAATTTTTACCAAATTCAACTTTAAATAACGTATTTTCAAATACACGCACGAGGCTAATAAAATTCTTAAGTTTAGGCTCGTAATTTGCCTACGCACGATTTTGATACTCAAGAGCTCTCTCGGGATCCTCCCTTATATTTTATCACTGTTTCGGAACTGAAATAGCATTTTAAAACGTGAAGTCGAGGCTTAAATCGCGTTTAACCCGACCCGGTTCGCGACCCGGTTCGCAACCCGTTTTCTGCCAGACAGTCCGCGGTAAAACAGTCATAACTCTTTACTCCGAGATCAGTTGGACGTGAGGTTTTGTGCGTTGGAAACTAGACTCGTAGACCTTCGATTTGGTATTTTGGGGGTCTTCTAAATCTTTATATATTGAGAGAAAAGCCCTGATACATTTGACCCAAAGTTTAGAAAATTTGTTAAAGGTCTTACGATATCTTTTGTCGATTTGCTTGACTTCAAAACTCAAACGTGGAAATGACCGGAAGGGTCATTACAACATTATTCCAAAACGGCCTCGTATGGGAGTTTCATCAATTCCGTTAAGTTCGGAACGTCGTTTTCACTCTAATAACACTATTAGTTTTTGAGTATCGGGTTACGATTATGCCCGAAATGCCCCATGGAGTTTTAGAAAAATTGAAGATTTTTAGTGCAGGCCAGGCCTTCAGCGCAATCACGATGAGGCCAGCACGATCGCGCCGAGGCCAGTGCGATCGCGCCTCAGTGCGATCGCGCCTCAGCGCGATGGCGCCTTGGCGCCTGGCTCCCTTGTGCGCGATGGCGCTGACCAGCGACCAACAACTATTTAAGTCATGTTCTTCACTTTTCCAGCCATTTTCTCTTTATTTTTCTAACTCTAAAATATTTATACTCTCCACCAAATTGCTACATACCAGTTCTAACCTTGGGGAAATTGTTGTTTATCATAAATCTGTGTCTCTTCGTCAATTGGTAAGTCTTCTTTCCCAACTTTTTCTTCTCTTATTTTCTAATGAAACCCCTTATTGGGGGTCTATAAAGATTGGAAATTCTTGTAGATTCTGCCTTTTTTGTGATTGCATGATCGTAGGTTCGTGAGACTCGGTGTTCGGGTGAAATTCCTCGCTTTGTGGTAACCTTCCTTGCTTAATTTCTGATGGTTTATCCTTAAAAATCCTTTTTAAATTCTTGACTTGAGAGGGCTGTTTTGTGCCCCAATTGTTGTCCATTTTCGCTCATATTTTGAGCATGTGCTCCGGGGATGGTAAGGAACACACATGTGTGTTTTTCGTTTTCAATTTTGGGTTACGGGGCCCATAGGCCTGTTTATGGCGCAGATTTTGACCCGGTTATGCTTACGGCATTATGGGTATCGTTAGTTTTGTTTTTACATGTAGACTACTGTTTTGATATTAGTTTTGCGAATTGGAGATTCCCGGAGCAGTTCGACCCTGGACGATGATGTCCCCACAGCTATTCGTCGGACGACAGGTAGGTTATTGCTTTCCCTACCTAGACTCTACGTATATAGGCTATAACTGCATTAATTAGTATCCTTGGGTGGGTTGTTATAGGTTTGTACCCCAGACCTTGTCCGCCTTTTTCTGTCTATTTATTTCATACGTTGATTGTAGTATTGGTGTAGTATTGTATATCATCCATGTGGTCCTGTGCTTGTATTGACTCTGGAACATAGACAGTGGGTGATTTGGGAATGTCTGCGAGTCCCGGACATAGAGATATTCTTTTAGGCTTGTTATGTCTGTTGAGTAGCTATGGAGCTTGTGTAGTGCCGGTAGGAATATTTGTGATCTGCTGGGCTAATTTATATTTCTGTGCGAGCATATCATCCATGAAAGAGGTTTTCCCTGCATGTTTTACTCCGGTTTTGGCTGCGAGCCACTATGGACAGTTTTTCCTAAACTTGCATGGCCCCGGAGGCTTGTTTTTGGTATAATCTAATGATGACATGAGATTTTGGATGATTTTGCACTGATTTCCTACTGATACTAGGCTTTGCTGCGCAAAGCACTACACTTGACTTCCTATTGATATAAGGCTCTGCTGAGCAGAGTACTAGTCCTGAATTTCTACTGATACTAGGCCCTGCTGGGCAGAGCACTAAACATGATTTCAGACTAATTTAGACTCGGATACACTCTGGGCACCCTTTGAGAGGGTTATTAAGACTTTTATCACTTATTTAGACGCAAGTATAATTCGGGCACCCTTTGAGAGGGTCTTTTGAGATTACTACTACTGTTTTAGACCGGATTCAATTTTGGGCATGTAGTTCGAGTCTCTGATCCTCTGAGATTTTACGTTCGTTATTGTATCTGGTCAGGGACCTCAATGGGCCCTCCGTTCCAAGACCTGGGGCTTCAGGCTGTGTGTGTTGGAGGAGGGGTATATAGTGTAGAATGAGGTATAGTGGGCATGTCCCACCATGGGTCCTCCTACCGAAGTGCTGGGGGGAGGTGCATACAGGGTTACTATTACTAATTCCATCATTATCATCATCATGCATATTTCACTCAGATTCCACCCTTAGTTGTTGTGTGTTCAGTGTACGCTCCGGTTGTATGGGCGGGCGGAGGGTTTGTTTTCAGTTGACTACGTTCCTTCTTTTTATGGGCGGCATTTGGGACTGTAGGTAGTTTAGATTACTCCTATCGCTTTATAGAGCTGGTTATGGTCCTCGTTTCTTGGTGATTTAGTGATTATTAGCCATTTGAGGCTTTAGTTGTGGGATTTTGATTATTGAGAGGTCTAGGGAGTCCTATATTATTGAGGCACTTTTGAGCAGATTGTGGGTTTCTGGTTCTATTCTTGTCAGGACTTGAGTAATATTTCTCGGTTATTTTGGATTAGTTATTCCATCCTAGGATTTTACTTCTGAGATGGATTCCTGTTTATGCTATGTTGAAGTCTTGGGGTTTGTGTAGTATCATTCGTATATATATTTCGAGTTGTTGCTTCCGCATTGTCTTATCTTTATATTCAGCTTTCGCTTATTTTGGTTCATTGTGCGTATTGGTTAGGTAGTATCCCATTACTAACCATTCCGTGTTACGGGATTGGTTCACCTACTCGGGGGTTGTAGGTGCCATTATGACCTGAGAAATTGGGTCATGACAGTTCCCGGGGACCCATCGTGTGAAATCTTGCATGGGTATGTGTTGTTGTTTTTGGCTGTTGGTGTAGCGCCAGGGCGCCGCCTAAGCTGCGCCTGCGTGTTCAAACCAGCACCCAGGCTAGTACCCCTGCATGCCCACCTACCTCGGCCACCAGCGTCCTTGTGCCTGGCGAGCGCCTTAGCGTTTGTGCACCTGCACCCGCCTGGGCGCCATGGCACCAGTGCGCCTGCGATTGGCCTGGCTGCACTTGTGCCTGGCGAGCGCCTTAGCGTTTGTGCACCTGCACCCGCCTGGGCGCCATGGCACCAGTGCGCCTGCGATTGGCCTGGCTGCACTTGTGCCTTTGCGACTGGCAACTTATAAGCTGCCCATCCCTCTTCTCTCTCTTATTTCCTAAAATTCCCAACTCGTTTCTCTATTAGAATTCACTCCAAAACTTCCATGAAAATATGTTGACCAACCCTACTTCTTGGAGGCTTGCATCTTATCGATTCTTGAACATTTATTGGTTTCTAAACCAACTAAATCCTCTCTTTAATTCTATTTCCCCCATTGTTGAACTTTTCTCAAAGCTTGGGGTTTTGTGGGTTTTAGTTTCTCGTTTTGAGGGTGCTTGATCATGGGTTCGTGTAATTCTATCCATTGGCTTGCTTTATCTTATCGTGGTAAGTTGGTTCTCTCTTTAATTTTCGGTTTTATTCTTGAAAATCCATCTTTAATTCCTTATTGAGCGGGCAGTTTTGAGCCCTTTCCCTTGGTCAAATTCACTCAATTTTGAAGCATGCACTCACGGGAGTAGTATGTTCGTCGTGCTTCTTTCCATTTCTGATTTTGGGCTATGGGCCCTGCAACCCTTCTTTTGACCCGGCTACACTTGTAGCAATATGAGTATTGTTGGCTTTGTTTTAGCGAGTAGAATATTGTTTTGATAGTTTGTTTGTGATTCGAGGATTCGAGGAGCAGTTTGAGCTTGGACGACGCTGTTCTAGCAGTTAGTCATTGGACGACAGGTAGGTTATAGCTTCCCTACCTAGACTTTGCGTATATAGGCTATAACTTCATTAATTATCATCCTTGGGTTGGTTTTCTAGGTTGGTACCTTCAGAACTTGTCCGCCTCTTCTGTCCATTTATTTTACGCATTGTTTGTAGAATTCATTGTAGTGTTATAATATTACTCTTGTGGCCCTGTGTTGTCTTTGTTTATTCCTCTGGACCATAGATGGTGGGATATTTTGGAATGTCCACAAGTCCTGGACATATAGATGTTGCTTTAGGTTGGATATCTATGTTGTAGAGCTGATTGTGCCTGTTTAGGGCCGATAGGAATGTTTGTGAGACGTTGGGCTAACCTATTGTTTGCGAGTGTATTAGTCATGCATTGGATTTTTCTGCATGATTTACTACTGGTTTGGCTTTGGGCCTACTATAAATGGTTTTATAAACTTTGCATAGCCCCGAGGACCCATTTTTTGGTAAAATGAGTATGAATGGGATTTTGGTACTGATTTTTATGAAACCTCTTGGAGTAAAAAGGATATTTTGATGATTTCATCACTAGTTTTCATACTGATACTAGACTCAATTGTTCCATAGCGCTAGACATGATTTTATATGGATTTAGTCCTAGATACGTGTTGGGCACCCTATTTAGGGATTTTGAGACTTGATTACTGATTTAGACCCAAATAAACTTCGGGCACCCATTTATGGGGGTTTTAAGCTCTGCTGGTGTTTTAGGACCGATTTAATTCTGAGCATGTACTATGAGATGCCAATTGTTGATCTATTCTTTGAGATGTCACAGTTTTTAGTATGTGGTCGCAGACCTCCATAGACCCTGCTATTCCTGGACCAAGGGCTACATGCCAGGTGTGCCAGAGGAGGGGTGTACAATGAAGTTGAGGTACTCGGGGGAAACCCTTCTATGGAACCTGCCTCTATTGGGCCTTTTATGTACCATAAGGGGTAACATACGAGTTACTATCACACTAGTTTCATCATCATCATTATGCATCATTCATTCAGATTCAACCCTTGTTTGCCATTTTCTCAGTGTATGCTCCGGTAGTATAGGATGCAAGAGGGTTTGTTTTCATTTGATTGTGTTCCTCGATTGTATGGGTGGCCGTTGAGACTGTAGATAGATTATATTACTCCTGTCGTATCATAGAGTTTATGATGTCATTCATTTCTTGGTCGTTTAGTGGTTTGTAGCCTGTTGAGGCCTCGATTATTGGACTTTTGGCTATTGTTGGACTAGTGGTTCCTAGATTGTTGAAGCACTATTTATGTGTCCTCTTGAGCATTTATGGGTAGCGGATCCTACCCCCCTTTTCTAGGTACTGATTAGTGGTTTTGGTTCTCGTGGCTTAGCTATTCCATCCTAGGGTTGTAATTGTGAGATTGTTATCTGATTCTCTGGTTTTGAATGGTGTTTTAAGCATGATTCCGTTAGTTATATTGCTCTAGCTTGGTTATGTTTACTTGATTTCCTTCTTTCCCTTCTCTACTTGAGGTAACTGGTATACCGCCATTTTCTCACCTCTCTCTTTAGATATATTATTAATGCAAGGACTCCAGGTGCGTTCTTCTTTCCTTCACATGTGTTCTGTGTTATATATATATCTTTTGTGGCTAGCATAGCTTGTTTGTAATTCTTGTTGACTTCTATTCGTGCTAGTTTTCATGTGCTTCCTCTGTTGCTTCTGTGAGTGCTTCTTTGCTTTATGTTTGTTACTGATTTTATATCTTATATGCTCTCAGTCGGCCGATGATGCCTACTTGGTACACGTTGCTTAGCAATTGGTGCTCATACTACACTTCAACATCTTTCTGGTGCATATATTAGTGTGGGCTTTCACTACTGATCGCATGAATACTCATGCAGTTTGGATATTTGACACTAGGGTGAGTGCTTGATGATCGGGGCTTGGCAATATCTCATCTTTTGTACTGTTACTCTTTATTTATTCAGAGACAACTGTATATTCTATTGTGTTACCTCTAGAACTTGTATTCTATTAGAAGCTCATGTACTATCGATACCATGTCTAGGGGTTGGTGTAGTTTCTTTATGTATATATATTCAGGTTTTTGCTTTCACGTTGTTATCTTCATCTTATATATGCTTTTGCTTATTTCTTCTTATAGTGTGTATTGATTAGGTAGTATCCCATTACTAACCATTTCGAGCTACGAGAATTAGTTTGCCTACTGGGGGGGTTGTTGGTGCCATCATGACCTGAGAAATTGGGTCGTGACATGTAATTTTTATGAGAAAGTGTTTTAAAGTTTAAAGCTTTTATTTGATGAAATGTTTCAAGAAAAGTGTTTTAAGCTGTATGAAAATTAATTATGCAAAGAAAGAAAGTTTTTTTGCTTTTTAAAGTAGAGTTGACAAGAATGATAAAGGACATTGAGCGTATAGGCTCCCATGCATGAATATTTTTTGTGAAATTGAGCAAGAATTCTCACAAGAATGTCTTCAAGTAAGATTTTTGAGAATTTGTATTCATGAGCATTAAATGCACCGAGACGGGTAAGGGTGCACAGACCTAAACCCCAAAACTATGTATGCCAGCGTAGCACAGAATCATGCCATTGGTTTTGGTGACTACTCATTTAAGCCCCTGTAAGGGCTCATGTTGGATCCATATTATGCTTTGTTCTATACCCCAGAAAGATATAGGACACTCTGCTAATGAAGGCCAAGTTTTTGGATATCATGAGCTCACATGGTGCATATCAGTTATATGAAACTCCCTAATGAAAGAAAAAGGTACTTGTAATCATTACCTTTTGTCAGCAACTTTCATAGTTATGACTTATTTTACAAATCCAATTTCATATTATGTTTCACTCACACTACTAGCAATTGGGCCTATGGGAACAAACTTGCTAGTAACCATTTCCAAACCGTTGCTATAACTATTCTAATGCAATGGTTATGACCGTTGCCAGAAGGTTTTGTACCTATTGACACAGCTTAGCCGTATGACCGTTGCTCTAAATAGATGACCGTTTCCATAACTAGGAATATTGCAACGATTTTATGAACCATATCATTAACATCATCTATGGGACGGTTTACTGAAATTTTACATGTATTGCAACAGTTCATTAATTCTCCACATTTCCCTCCACTATTTCCCTCAATAATTTCCATCACCCGCCAATACCATTTATTTTACTTTTATTTTTTTTATTTTTTCAGACCCATTTTAGAAACACACATATATAGAAACACAGATTTTAGCAACTACACTCTCTAAGCTCATCCAAACTCTCTCTTAACTTTCTCTTCTCAAAATTGACGCCACTGCAAATCTGAGCTAATGTTCTCAGATTTGCACTAATCTAAGCTCGTATTTCACTATTATGAGCTAAAATCTGCAAACCCCTCTCGTCTTTTTGAGGGTTTGTGTGATTTTAGTTGGGTTTTTGGTGATTTTAGTTGGGGTTTTGGTGATTTTAGCTACATTTCTCTGATCTATTGGTGTTTCTGCTTGTGACTGGAACTGGACCTAGAGTTTTTAAACAAGTTTGGTATTTTAAGGTATTTTTCTTTAAACTCTTTTTTGTTCTTTAAGTTTTGAGCTACGTGGTTGTTTCTCTTTAATCTCTGTTTGGGAAATAGTAGAATTTTGTTATTGCATGTGCTTAGGTTGCAATTGCGAGTGGAGTTTTATTTGTTTGTTTTAGGGTTAGTGAACTTTTTAGATTTTTCTGTTGGATTTTGCTGGTTGGGCTGTGTGTTGTAATTATTTGTTGTTGTTAGGTGTGGTAAAATTATTAATTTTTTCTATTGCATGTATTGTTTAGTTGTTGCTGTATATTTGTGATAATTTGTAGTTGTTAGGTATGGTATAATTATGAGTTTTTTAATTGTATGTAGCTATTAAATTAGCTACTGTTTGTGGTCCTAATTTGTTGTTGTTAGTTATAGTATAATTGTGGTATTTTTCTATTGTATGTGTTATAGTAGCTACTGTTTGTTGTCTTAATTCTTTATTGTTAGAATTTTTTTGGTAGATTATTCAGTGTGGACATTGATATTGATTTCTTGTTGCATTTGGTTTTAATAAATCTGGTAGTGTGTTTTTACCCTATTTTTGTTTATTTTTTGATAATAGATTTGTGAAATTGGTTTCTGTGAACCAGATTTCTCTTGTCGTTGATGTTGAATTTCTAAGCCATGATTTATTAAGACAAGAATTTCTGAGGCATTATTTAAACTTGTATCTATTTGTTTTCTGATAATAATTTGTGTGATGATGTTGCCTTTCTCGAATGTTTATAAAGTTGGATAAAACTGTATCTTCTTCTTTGTAATAAATAATCACTGTTTGTTCAAAAACTTAATTGTGGAATCTATTTTTTTGAAGTATCCAAACATTGGTTAAGTTGTTGGTTTACTTAGTGTAACATCTCTTTTATTTTTGTTACTGATTTTTCCTAAGGTGTTGGTTTAGTTATTGTGTCATATCTTTTATGTATGATACTGATTTTGGCTAAGCTATTAATTTACTTAGTGACTCATCTCTTTCATTTAAGTTACTATTTTTAACAACAATATTTGTTTACTTAGCGTGTCATCTCTTTTATCTACTTAGTGTATATACTTAAGTGTGGAATTTGTTATATTGAAGTGATGTATCTTGTTAAGTTACTGGTTTTGGTTATGCTTTGCTCAAGACAAACTGAAAATTGTTATTTAATTAAAAAGGGACTGTTTGTTCCAGCATTCTCATATTTGGTCGAGTATTCTCATATTTATTAAAAAGAAATTGTTTTGTCCAGTATTTTGATGTTTAAGTTGAACTGATCTTGATTTTTTTGGTAAAGTTAAATTAAATTTGAAATGATTCTGTTTGTTGAACCTAAATGAGTTATTGGTAAAGTAGTTGATGTGAGAATTATATCTGATTGTTAAACATGAATTAATAGTAATAGTCCATCAAGTAGTAGTTTTAGCTTTCATTGCTTTTTAGTGTGTCATATCTTTCATCTACTTAGTGTGTCTTCTTGAGTGTGGAATCTGTTATATTAAAGTGATATCTCTTGTTAAGTTACTGGTTTTGGCTATAAGCTTTGCTAAGCAAAAACTAAAAAATGGTCTTTTATTAAAAAGGGACTGTTTGGTCCAGCTTTCTCATGTTTGGTTCAATATACTCATGTTTATTGAAAAAGGGATTGTTTGGTCCAGTATATATTCTCATGTTTAAGTTTGAAATGATCTTTATTTTTTGACAAGGTTAAATTAAATTTGAAATAATTTCTTTTGTTGAACCTAAATGAGTTATTGATAAAGTGGTTAATGTGTGAATCATATTTGATTGATGTTGTATGAGTCTTAAGCATGAAGTAATAGTAATAGTCCATCAAGTAGTCATTATAGCTTTCATTGTTTTTTAAGTTGAATCTGCTTTTTCTTTCGATTGAACAGTGATAAAAGATCTCACTTGATATATTCTATAAAAGACATGAATGGTTCTTAGTTTTTATTTTAGTAGTTAGCAGTATGTCTGAAAATATAGCCTGGTTATTAATCTGGCTTGTATTTGGGTTATCGTAAAGTAATACTGTAAAGTGCTTGCTATTGTTGTTGCATTAAATCTTAAACTTTATAGTGTCCATGTGCTGTTTGAGATATAATTGTTCAGCTGGAATATTCTGATGGATTGTTCAGTTGCAGAACATTGTTGTTTTTTATGTTTGTTAGTTTTTTTTTTTGATTTCTTGTGTCAAATAGATGTCAATGAGTAATTTAGATAGAAGTTGGATGAATCTAAGATGAAGCAGTGATGAGTTCATCAATGGAGTGAAGGATTTTCTTGATAAGGCGTTTGAACGAGGTTCTAAAAGAAAAGAGATATTATGCCCATGTGATGTTTGCAAGAATTGCTATTGGAATTTTAGAAATGTTGTGGAGGATCACTTGTTTGCAAAAAGATTTGTTGTAGGATACGACAGGTGGATTTCTCATGAGAAAAGGGTAACCTCAAGTACACCACATCCAAGCAGTAATGATGAAGCTTGTAACAGTCATGATGATATTGATGGACTGCTTCATGACACATTTAGAAATATAGAAGATGATGTAGGGCATGAAGAAGGGGTGAGAGAAGGACTATCTGAAGATGCAAAGAGGTTTTTTAGATTAGTTGAAGAAGGAAAAAAGAAGTTATATCGAGGATGTGAGAGTTTTAGCAAGTTGAGTTTCGTGATTCGGTTATACTTGCTCAAAAGTCTGCATGGGTTGAATAATGTGGCCTTTTCGGATCTGCTAGACTTATTGAAAGAAGCATTTATGTTTGCCAAACTGCCTGAGTCTTTCAATAAGGCTAGAAAGATGATAAGAGATTTGGGTGTCGGTTATAAAAAAATACATGCATGTCCTAACGATTGCATGCTCTTTTGGAAAGACAAGGCAGAGCCCGATAATTTCTTTGTGTGCGGGTCATCTAGATGGTCAAATGTTGCCCATGGATTGACTACTAGAAAATCTAAAAAACCAGCCAAGGTTTTGAGATATTGTCCTTTGAAACCTAGGCTTCAAAGACTGTTTATTTGTTCTGAAACAAAAACTGCAATGATATGGCATGCTACTGAACGACCTAATGACGAGAATCTACGACACCCTACTGATGGAGAAGCTTGGAAGGATTTTGACGCTTTGCATCCAACCTTCTCGAGTGATCCTCGAAATGTCAGATTGGGTCTTTCAAGTGATGTGTTCAATCCATTTCGGACCATTAGCATTTCCCATATCACATGGCCTGTTATGATGATGAATTGCAATCTGTCACCATGGATTTGCATGAATCCGGAGTACATAATGTTGTCAATGATCATTCCAGGTCCATCCTCTCGAGGAAATGATATTGATGTGTACCTACAACCATTAATTTATGAGTTGAATGAGCTATGGGAAGTTGGGGTAGAAACATATGATGCGAATACCAATCAAACTTTTCAAATGCATGCAGCCTTACTATGGACAATTAGTGATTTTCTGGCGCTAGCAATGTAGTCCGGATGGATCACTAAGGGGAAATTGGCATGTCCAACTTGTAACTATAGAACATCCTCTCAATATCTGAATCATAGTCGTAAGATGTGTTACTTGGGTCGTCGGGCATTTTTGCCTCCTGATCATCCATGTCGAAGAGACAAGAAATCATTTGATGGTGCAGAGGATCATAGATCTGCACCTACACCTTTGTCAGGCGCAGAAGTGGTTGAAAAGCTACATGATTCCAACAATGTTTTTGGAAAGGGCCAAAAGAAAAGGCGTTGAACTACTGAGGGCCTATGGAAGAAAAGATTCATCTTCTTTCAATTACCATATTTGCCTACAAATAAGTTAAGGCACAATCTAGATGTGATGCATATTGAGAAAAACTTTTTTGATAGTTTACTTGCGACTTTACTTGAGGTATTAGGAAAGTCAAAGGATCAAATTAATTCTCGGTATGACTTGCATTTAATGGGGATAAGAAAGGAGTTGCATCCAGTAAAAGATAACACAAATGGCAAAGTATACTTAACTAAATCCTATTTTTCCATGAAACCAGAAGAAAATAAAGTGTTCTGCACAGTGTTTAAAAATGCCAAATTACCAAAACGGTGTGCCTCGAACGTATCAAACCATGTAGACGTGGAACAAATAAAGATATCAGGATATAAGAGCCATGATGCTCATATTATGATGCACTACTTACGGCACATTGCAGTTCGTAAATCATTGCCTAAAATATTGCAGTCGTGTTGATTAGGTTGGGAAACTTTCTTAAAGCCATATGCAGTAAGGTAATAAAGCGGGACGATCTATAGGGATTGCAAGCTGAAATCAAATAAATTAAATGTGAGCTTAAAAAAATATTTCCTCCAACCTTTTTTGATATAATGGAACATTTGCCTATCCATTTAGTTGATGAAATTAAGTTGGGGGATCCAAATCATATTCATTATATGTATCCAATGGAGAGAGAATTGGGTGAATAGAAGGACCTTATTCGTAATCAGTATAATCTGGAATCTTCAATAGTAGAGGGGTTTATGCCCAAGAGTGCTTGACCTTTTGTTTGAGATATTTACATGATGGAGTGAAAATAAGATTCAGCAGGTACCAAACTGAGGATGATGAGGATGTTGATCAAGAAGAGCAAGATGATGTACCAACTGTATTCCCGAAGCTAGGTCATCCAATTAGACAAGAGAAGAAAACAAAAGGAAATCTTTTCAAGATGGATCAGCAGTTATCTTCTGAAGCACATAGATATGTAATATTCAACACCGGACATGAACAAGTCGAGGATTTTATCAAGTAAGTCCTTATATTTTGAACTTCATTTATTTTGTTACTATTAATGTACTGTAAACTTCAGTTATAAATGCTTAATGGTTGTATTTGAAATATTTATTGTAGGTAACATAAAGTTATAATTGACAATACTGTTAGATTAAATGCATGGACAAGAGCAAGGATTCACAGTGAAGAATTTGGCAACTGGTTCAAAGAAAAAGTTGATATAGTTAAAGTGCCTAATCAGTTAAGGTGGCTAGCTAAAGGGCTAAATAGGGTAGCAACTAGAAGCTATACTGCCTATTTCATTAATGGGTACCAGTTTCACACATTACAAATGGGATTCCACACGAAAGTCTCAAAACAGTGGAGTTTCTTTGGCTGCAACAACTAATAGTTTTGATAGTGCCCGGGATCAAAATCCAATTGATGGAGAGGTTATCTATTATGGTGCTATTCAAGATATTATTGAGCTTGATTATTATGGTCGTTTTAGTGTTGTACTATTTAAATGTGCTTGGTATCATAATGAAAAAGATGAATTTGGGTTGACCTGTGTGTACTTTAACAGATTATGTAGTACGAATGACCCTATTGTGTTGGTGTCTCAAATGCATCAAGTGTTTTATGTGGAGGATCCAACTGAGAAGGATGCTTATTATATAAGAAATAAAGTCCCTGCTGATTTGTATGACTTAGAGGAAGAAAACTGTCCTAACATAGAAGAGACATTTTGGAGGAAGCCTACTGAGGACATTGGTCCCTCGAACACAACACCTGATATAGACATTAGATAGGCAAGAGAAGATATCCCCGTTGATGTTGTGGATATGCCACCTGCTGCACAACTTTTAGAAGATACGGCTATGGAATATCAGAAGAAGAGGATGATTATGATGAAACTGATTGGGATTGAATGGAGGCGGATGATTAAATAAGAAACTTCATAACTTCTCTAGCAAGTTAAAACATTTGTCTAAATGCTAGCTTCCTAGTAAACTTGTTTAACTAGAATATTTTGGTCTACTGTAATAGACACTTTTGTTGATTCTGTTTGCTCACTGACTGTATATTAGGACGGTGTTTCTTGTGCACTTTTGTTGTTAGCATGAACCTTATGCTCCTTATTAATCCTATCTATTTAACTTTGAATTTTGATCATGGTTTTAGTTGTTTTGAGTGAGTGATAAAGGGCTTTTGATAGCAAAAGTTTGGTTATGTTTCTTATTTATATCCTCATTATTCATTTTTTATTTGTTCTTTTTACTTAGAATTTTGTGTTGATCGGTTGCTTCAATTTTTTTGCAGGATATTTAATATCTGATTTAGTGAATCATTGAAGAGATCGGAGAATTGGCTTCAATACTAACTGACTAGAGTTGCAGAAAGGTTTGACACTACTATTTGTTTGTTTTATCTGTATGAAAAATAAAATACTCTACTATTTGTATTGAACGATCTATTTCCTGAACTAGAGTGGCTATGTTCTTGATAAAGTTATTTCAAAATTATGTATTTGGTGCCTGCTTTTCTCTGCTACTCTATTAGTAGTATCCAGACTAACTGATATTTAAGCCATTTATAAGGTAATGCGATGCTTACGTATAGTTTTTTTTACTAGATTCAGCAATTATGAGTCCAAAGAAAAAGAAAAACGGGAAGTCATAAAAGTACATGGCGGCTGGAAGTCTTACATCTATGGCATGCAAATGACTTTAATCATTGTGGACAAAATCGACTACTGAACATATTCTGTGTCAAAACTCTTCTGTTGATCTGGTAGCATAAGCTATGCAGGAAATATTGCCTCGAAAGTCTCCTCGAAAGTCCGTGAGTTTAAAAGTACAAGCTATACAAGAACAAGTGCATCAGAAGTTTACGAGTCTAAAAGCACAGGCTATACAAGAACAAGTGCCTCGAAAGTCTCCTCGAAAGTTTGCAAGTCTGAAAGCACAAGCTATACAAGAAGAACTGCCTCAAATGTCTCCTCAAAAGTCTACGAGTCTGGTAGCACAAGGTATACAGAAACAAGTGCAACAAAATTCTCAGAATTCTACTATGCACAGGTTTGGAAGGAACCAATTCCACAAGTGTCTCAGAAATCCTCCAGTACTGTTGAAGCACAGGCTGTGCCGGAACCAATTCAATGGGTTACTCAGAATTCTACCGCTCTAAAACCACAAGCTGGTCAGATACAAGTGCAACAAGTGCCTATAGATTCTTCCATTGTAGGAACAGAAGTTGTAGAGGAACAAATACAACAAGTTCCAAGAGATTCTTCCACTCTAGAAGGAGAATATGTACTGGAACAAGTGCAAGAAGAACATGTGCTGGATTCGGGAGAAAATGATCTATCCGGAGAACAAGGCAAGAACATATAAATATTCTTTTAACTATTGAATCAGTTTACATTGTAGGCCCTTTGAGTCAAAATAAAAGGAGAGGAAGTACAATAATGCAACATGTACATGCTTGAAAAGATCGTAAAGCCATTGTTCTAAATAGGTACAAATAACTGATTGGTCCTACAAAAGCAATAGTAGCGGAGTTGGGTAGCTTTCTTGGAACTTTTGAAAGAAATGACATGCTTTGTGCGCTTCATATACACAAGTGAAGTAATGTGGATACCAAAGAAGATCTGTGGGAATATAAACTGGTCTACTTTCCTACTTCCCAAATTTTAGTTAAGAATATTTTGTAGTTTTAATATTACTAACCCAAAGAATGTAGGAGATACAATATTCCTGATGCTGGAAAAAATGGGTTTTGAGTGGAATTCAGTCTCCTCGGAGGAAGTACAAGAACTTGTGATGACCCTCCCGATCATCTTTGCATTTTCACATTCATTGTACTGTTAGAGCTTTCCTGTAATGACCCCAAGTCATTTATGACTTGCTGAGACTGATGGTTTGGTGCCCTGTTCGTTCATTTGGTTGTTTTGGTTGTTTGCCTATATTTAGAGTATTAACTTAGAATATCATTGACTTTAGTCAACATTCTTATCTAACATACTCGAAATTGAATTCTGACAGTTTTGTTACCTCCATAGCATTGACTTTGGTCTAGTTGAACCTTCAGTTGAGGCCTAGGAACTTTCGGTGTGGGTTTTGTGTTGTCTCTGTTTTCAGGCCATTTGGAGTTGAAAGTGTAACTTTGGGTGACTTTGGATGATCGGAGCATCAGATTTGAAATCCGATGATTCCATCAGCTTTGGAATGTTGATTTTGGGTTAGGTAGGTTGTTGGTTTGGGTTCCGGGTGAGCTAGGCTCATTTCGAGCCCTTGAGTTCTTTTAGTTAGTGTTGACTTGGGTTAACATTTCTCTTAAATGACCTCGTATTGAAGTTTTGTTGATTCTGTTGAGTCTGAAATGTCGTTTCCACTCTATTAGCATTATTGGTTTTTGAATATCGGTTTTTGATTGTGCCCGGAATGCCCCGTGGAGTTTTAAAAAGTTGCAGATTTTTAGTGTAGGCCAAGCCTTCAGCGCAATCACGCCAAGGCCAGCGCGATCGCGCCTCAGCGCCTGCAGTCGGCCTGTACGATGACGCCTTTCAGGCGCAATGGCTCCTTGGTTTCTAGCTTTCTTGAGCGCGATGGTACTGGTTTAGCGCGATATCACTGACCAGTGACCATCAGCTATATATTTCTTGTTAGTTCAATTTTCTAGCCATTTCTCTCAACCTTTCTCACTCTAAAACTCATATACTCTCTACCAAATTGCTCCATATCAGTCCCAGCCTTGGCAAAACTTTTGTCCATCATTAATCTATGCTTCTTCATCACTTGGGTAAGCTTTCTTCCCCAATTTTTTCTCTCTTGTTTTTTTCTAAAACCTCCATTGTTGCTCATTTACAAAAGCTTGGAAATTGTTGTAGAGGCTGCCTTCTTGGTCTTGCATGTTCGTGGATTCGAGGAATTCACCGTCTTGGCTTAACTTCTCTCCTCTTAGTAAGTAATTCTTGCCTAATTTCTGATTATTGTTCTTAAATTCAATATTGAGGCCTTCTCTTGAGCGGGCTGTTTTGACGCCCTCCTCTTTGCTAATTGTTCTCATTTTTGGAACATGTCTTCTTGGCATCGTTGTGGTCATCATTCTCCTTTTTGTTTCTGATTTCAGGTTGTTGGCTCCATGGGCCTGCTTTTGACCCAGATTTTGGCCCGGCTACAATTGTAGCATTATGGGTATCGTTAGAATCGTTTTAATATTTTATTTATGTTTATGATAGTTTGAGCATCATTCAAGGTCTCTCGGAGTGATTCGAGATTAGACAATGTTGTTAGGGCAGCTTGTCATCAGACGACAGGTAGGTTATGGTCTAAACTCCCTAGACTTAGCATATATCGGATAAAATTGTACTAGTTGGCATCCTGGGGTTGGGTTGTTAGGTTGGTACCACAGACTTTGACCGCTTTCCATGCTTTGCCTCTTTTATTTCCTCCGTTATGTGTAGTGTTCTCCATAGTTGATATTACCACACTTATGGTCCTGTGTGGCCTCGTTTTAACTCTGGACCATAGATGGTGGGTTATTCGGGGGTGCCCCTGAGTCTCAGGCATCATTATCATGATACTATGTTGGTTATCTCTGTTATAGAGTGATTGGATCCTGTGCAAGGCCGATAGGTTGATTGTCAGTTGTTGGGAGGCTATTTTTGTTTAATCATATCATTTCCATGCACATAAAGAGGTTTTATCCACGCTTTACTATGGTTTTGGCTTCGGGCCTACTGGAACTGATTTTCTAAACTTTGCATGGCCTTGGGGCCCATTTTTGATGGAAATGGATTGGAAATGGTTTGACTTATCATGTGGATCTTCTTGGGGTAAAAGAAAGTTAAATTATGATTTCTATCACCAGTTTTATTATTAACGCTAGACTCGACCGGGGTGCTAGTTGAGTTTTCTTACTGAATTGGGATGATCTTAGCGTTGGTCGGACCAAGCACCTGAGATGATTTTCTACTGTTTAGACCCGATTATGCCCGGGCACCCTTGGAGGGGTTTTTGAGACATATTTCCTAGTACTTTAGTCCTGGACAGGGTCTGGGCATGCATATTTGAGATTGGGTCTCTATCTTAAACCCGGACTTGCTTCTGGACGACATGTTTCAATCCTGAGTTTTAGTATGGGATCCGGGACCTCCATGGACCTTTCCATTCTAGACCTGGGGCCTAGGACTACGTGTTCTGTTGGGAGGGTATACAATAGAGTAGAGGTATACAGGCAGTGTACTTCCATGGAACCTACCTGTTGGGCCTGATCGGTATTGGAGGGGGTACATACAGAGTTACCATTTCACCTTGAGATCTTCATGCATCATATCATTCATTGTTTGAGGCTCCACCCTTGTTTTCTAATTGTTGAGTGTACGCTCCAATTGTATAGGCGGCCGGAGGGTTTGTTTTCAATTATTTGTGTTCCTCGAATGTATAGATGGCCGGTGGACTATAGGTAGACTCTTGTTACTTAATAACAGTGTTATCCATTGTTACAGTTAAATTATAAGATTATATATGGCTAAGTTGTTAGTTGTTGGATTTGAGATTGGTATGATTCGTTGGGTTATTGATTCCTATTTCAGAGAATGTCTATCTTTACTTTACTCTTCCTTCCCTTGTACTTGAGGTTACCGGTATACCGTCTAATTCTAAAACTTATTATGTATATATTTTTATTGCAAGGATCCCAGGTGCATCATTTCTTACTTTCACATGTGCCTGTTGTGTATATATTCTACTTGTTAGCCTTGTATGTTGTTTCTGTTGTCTTCCCTCTAGGCTAGTTCCTGTGTGACTTTTTCGTAGAATTATGTGACTACTTGTCTTTCTATTCTGTCTGTTACTACACTTTTATATTATATGTGCCCAGTCGGCCTATGATACCTACTGGGTACCTTATGCTTCGCATTTGGTGCTCATACTACACTCTGCACTGGTGCTGATCCTAGTATGGGACATTGCCGCTAGATCACTGTGAGTCATTCTTGAGAATTTTGGACTATCCAGACTGAGGGTGAGCTCTTGGCGACCGGAGCTTAGCTTTTAGTTTATCATTTGTTTTATGTACTCTATTACTAATTGGAGACAATTGTGTATGTATCATTTTGGATGCTTCGTACACCTTATATATAGTTCTGGCTCGATACTATGATACCAGGTTTTGGGTTTTTTTAGCTTCCGCATATGTACATATTATTCCTGTTATCTATTTTCTTCGTCTTGTTCCCTTGCTTCCACTTATTAAAATGTTTCTCCCACTTAGATTGTTAGATAGTATCTCATTACTGACCATTCCGGGCTATGGGGATTGGTTTGCCTACTGGGGGGTTGTAGGTTCCATTATGACCGAGAAATTAGGTCATGACAGCTTAGTATCAGAGCCCTAGGTTCACCGGTGTCATCAGTATAGGAGCCAATGTCTAGTAGAGTCGTGCGGATCAGGGCGAAGACGTCCATTCTCAATCTTTGAGAGGCTATAGTGACATCTTAGGAAAATTGGACTTTTCTTGTTTCTATATCATGCATAGTACCCTTGAAAGTTTCTAGAAATCTCACTTGTTCTGGTTCACTCTTCTGCAGATGGTTCTTACGAGATCTTCGGCTTCTGGCAGAGGAGAGCCTCCTACCCTACACCTCTGACTCCAGCTAGGGGCCGGGGTGGTCGTAGAGGTAGGGGTAGGGGTCGAGGATGTCCCAGAGCAGCGGCACCTGCTAGAGTTGAGGCAGAGCCCGAGTATGATTATGAGCCCGAGTTCATCCCTGAGCAGCAACGTGTGGACCCGGGGGTAGCCTAGGTGCCACCAGTTCTTGCACCAGTTTTTGTTCCAGCTTCTGCACCAGCTCAGTCTTCGAATATTAGGGGTTTACTTATTTAGCTTCTGGGTTTTATTGGAGAGACACCTTCTGAGGTAGAGCCTACTCCCGCTCAGGGAGCAGCCCTGGGTGTTCAGAGTTCCGAAGCGCAACCTGTTACTACAGATCCCTGTGCTGAGGTTGTTCCGATTAAATCAGTTGCATAGCCTGTTGCTCCTCACCCAGCTATGACAGATGGGGAGCAAAAGGCCTTGGGTAGATTTTTGAGGTTTGCACCACCGATATTTGCTGGTACACTGGGTCAGGATCCATACGATTTTATTACTACATGTGAGGAGATGTTGCATCATTTGGGGTTGTTGGAGACTCACGAGGTTGGCTATACTACTTATCAGCTGGAGAGACCCAACGAAGGTATTATGAAGGGCCCAGGTTGTTTGCTGACCTTCTACATCACCTCCCGTGACCTGGTCTGAGTTTTATGAGGCCTTTATGACCAAGTTCTTGCCATAGAGAGATAGGGAGCATCAGAGAGAGGAGTTCACTAGACTTGCTCAGGACACTATGACCGTCTCGGAGTACAAGACTTGTTTCCATCAGCTTGCTCTATTTGGGGCCATGATTATTCCTACTGAGGCTGACATGGTCCGTAGATTTGTCTAGAGGATACAAAGAAAGTTTAGAGAGCCTTCAGAGATATTGGTTGCTAGTGGTCGGTCTTTCCAGGCTATTGTGGACTATGCCCGTACTGTAGAGGATTCTAGTCGTTATGACACTAGGGCCATAGATAAGAGGCCTCAACATCAGGGTGGCTACAGTGGTTCAGGACAGTGAGGCCGGGGTTATCAACCACAATAGCACCAGGGTCAGTCCAGCCGACCGGTTCAGGCTTTACTTCAGACTTCCGGTAGTACCCAATTTGAGCAGGGTCATAGCATCCATCAGGGCTACAACGGTCAGTCTTCGAGGGGTATGAAAAGTCAGTAATCTACCTACTTATTAAGCCTATATCCATGAATTATTGCTATGTTTTGAATTGATTTAGAGGTTCTTATAACCTTTATTGATGTCTATGCAAGTACTTTTGATAGAAGATGGAGAATAAGGATATGGACCCAAAAAGAGACAAAAAGAAGCTAAGTGTGAAGAGTTGAGAAAGGATGGAGAATATGCTATGGGATATGGTGGTTGTGTGACACGCACAAGCCGAGGTGCAGCTCGCACCACCTCCGCACGAGGTTACAAAAGTTGTTGAAGATTCTGCTAAGGAGTGCGGTCGTTGTGCGACGCACACACCCCGTGATGTGAAATGCACCATCTTTGCACAAAGTTCACTTATGTTGCTGAAGTCACTGGATGATCTGAAGCAAGTGTGCGACGCGTACAATGCGACGTGCGAACCGCACGTCGCATCGCACATTACCGAGAGGGAAAATTTGTCCTAATTTTATGTGACAACTTGGGAACATATAAAAGGCCAATTTAGGCTTATTTTGTAGATAGAATTTTTTAGACCTGAGTTTTCGAGCGGGTTTTTGCTTTTTACATAATTTTCCACCTCTATTGAGAAGAGGGTTTCAATCCAAATATCTTGGCTAACAATTTGTGTGCCCAATTTGATTCTAGAACTTGAGATTCAGCTATAATGGATGGGAATTTGACTTACCCACATGGTATCTCTTCTTCTCCTACTATGAATGGCTAAACTCTCTTGTCTAGGGGGTGTATAGATGATGGGTGCTTAGCTAATGGGTGTGGGTATTGTTAATTCACCTTTATAATTGATTATTTGATATGGGTATATTAATTTCACCAAGTTTTAATCCTAAAATTGGTGGTTGCAAACATTAATTTACATTACTTAGCTATGTGATTGCTCGGGAGAGAATTTCATAGTTGTGGATGTGAAATTACTAGTGGGTACATGGGAATCCATCTATATTGGAGGCTAGGAATAGCTATAATTGTAGGAATCTCCCATTTAAGGGTATGAGCTAGGAATAGGACGACCCCCCCAAGCTAATATTGGTTGATTGTTTACTACACCGATGATGTTCTAACCGAAATCATCGGAAATATGGAAGTTGATCGGAAGATAGCATTCCATACCTATGACCAATGCTATTGATATCAATTGGTGAAAGTATAGGTGAATTAATGATTACCCCATCCTATAGTGAATGCAACATTGAATATGCATCCCTAGTCTTCTAAATCACTTGGTACACCCATCTTTAGTTTTATTGCTTGTTGTTGAATTGTGTTAGTAGTGACAACTTTCCTAATTCCCCCATCTTTTTACTTGTTTTTGTTTAAACAATTACTCTCGCCTTGAAATTAACTCAAGCAATCTCTAGTTGGCTAAGTCAAGTACCTTGGGTACGACCCTGACATCCGTTGGGTTTATAAATTTGGTTTTGTTGCACGATCGTCGTGGCCTCCTAATTGGAGAGCACGATTTGAGCATTCATCAAAAATGGCGTCGTTGCCGGGGACTTGAATGTTTGCAAAAATTTTATTATTGTTTTGAAGTCAACTTGAGAGTTATTATTTGCTTTTACCTTTTTTTTGTTGTTTGTGTTAATTGAGTAGGCTCGCTATGGACGAAGCCGATGATAATGAGAACATTAGTGGTTTCGACAATGCCAACGCTGCCGAGCCAATGATACAAGGAGGTGTAGGTGCAATCTGCCTATCCCTGATGATGGGAAATGTTGTGCTCCATATGACAAGTACCATGCTCCACCTAATTCAAATGAAGGGCTTATTTAGTGGAGTAACCCATGAGGATGTCAACCGGCATATTCGGAACTTTGTGGAGATTTGCCAACCTTTCATCTTCCAACATATCTCCCAAGAGTCCATCTGATTGCGCCTATTCCCCTTCTCATTGATGGGGGAAGCCACGGCGTGGTTGGAAGAATTGTCGGATAACTCTATCACATGTTGGTCCGAGTTTGTTGAGGCATTTACCTCGAGATTCTTTCCTCCATCTCGAATGATGAAGCTAAGAGATGAGATTACCAACTTTAGGCAGCTCCCGGATGATCCCCTACTTGAGGTTTGGCTACGATTCAAGAAGAAGCTTCTCTTATGCCCAAACCATGAGTTGTCAACAATGTGTTGCTCCAAAGCTTTTATCGATCATTAAACTCCGTGAAAAAATCAGTGGCTGATAACCTTGGAGGTGGCACCTTCATGGATCTAGAATTTCCCGTTACCTCGATGCTACTAGAGCGTATGACAAAGACCAACCAAGCTTGGCACACGAGGTAAGCAGAGGTGTCTACTTCGGGAATGCTCTCAACAATACTAACAAATGAAATGAGAATAAAGATGTGGAGCGAGATGAAGCTTTAGCGAAAATGATGTCTCAAATCGATTTGATGGCCCAGCATGTAATGGGAGCTAGTGTTAAGAAGGTGAATGCAGTGAGTACACTGGAGATTCAACTGGGTGATGTGGAGGTTATGACTAAGGTTGATGGTAAGCTATGCTTTGTGTCGGCGGGTTCTCGCCCTGGGTACTATCGCCCACGGGAGGAGAATCAAGGTTTGATTAGAGACAAAGAGAGGGATGGTAATTGGCGTGACAGAGATAAGGATGGTGATCACTTCAATAACCGGTGTTCTAATCCTTACATCCCCCAAACAAATTTGATTCTCTCTACCAACCGGGCACAAGCAACCCCAGCCAATCCAAGTTAGAGGACATACTATCCTTGGTTCTCAAGAAGGTGGACATGACAAATTCAGGAGTAAGTGAACTAAAGAGCGAGGTTTCAACACTTCATCAAACTGTGAGCTCCCACAGTGCCTCGATCAATCATCTTGAGGCCCAAATAACCCACATATCAAACCAAATGAACCCTCAGATGAAAGGGACGTTGCCTAGCGACACCATCGCTAACCCTAAAAATGATTAAGGATTGAGGTAGTATCGTCGTGCTGCGATGTTAAATCAAGCAATGCTCTGGAGGAAACCCAAGTTTCTCTATTTGTTTTCTGGTTATCTTTTGTTGTTTTTGGTGTTTTTGTAGGAATGCATGGAAGGAAAAATTGAACAAGGGAATGCAAGGCAAAAAGAAGTCATGCGGTGGATTATGCGGACCGCACAAATAATGGTGAGGTGCACTGAGCCGTGTGGACCGCACTAGCCCAAGTGCACGTCGTACCTCCATCGCACGATGACATAGATGCCTGGGCAAACCCAAGGGTAAAACAGGGGGACTTGTGCGATACGTGATGTGGTCCACACCTTGCTTGGTGCGAATCGCATGTCACGGTGCACGAAAGGTAATTTTAGTTTTAAATTGACCTAACCCATTGGCCGACCCAACCCAGAGATGACCCGGCCAACTCTTCTTCTTCTTTTTCTTTTAAAACCACCTCTTCTTTTCTTTTTCCAACATATTTCTCCATAACTCTCCAACTTCCCTCCCAAAATCCTCTCTAAATCACTCAAACTCCCACAAAAATCTTCTCCTCTTCTCACCCAATCTTCTTTACAACTTTTCCACTGTCGCCGCCGTTATTATCCGGGAGCTCTTGTAGGTCACCATTGTTGGAGTTCAAAAAGCTTCGATTTTCACTTTTTCCATCATTTTCTTCACTTGTGGTAAGTTCCTTGATGTTAAATAGTTGTTTTTGTGATTGTTGGGAACTCATATTGTGAAGCATGCTTAGTAGATTGACCATGTTTATTTTGGGTGAGATCCAAAAATTTTGGGTCTCCAATTTTGAGTTTTAATGATGAATTATCTTAGTGTCAACTTGGTAGATTATAAATCTTGACTATGCATGTTGATTGGTAGTAATGTTTAGCCTTAAAATCTGTGTTTGGGGTGAAGTCTGAGTAACCCACTCGTGACTAGTGCTTGATTTGGCCCGATGAAAGATTGGGTGACGTTGTTCTTAAGGGCAAGTCATCGTTAGTCACGAGGTTTTGATTGATAGTTGATTATTGAAGTTAAATGTTGCTAAATGTAGGCCCACGATCTTTGTTGAAAATCTAGTTGGGCTATATGATCTTGTGCAGGGAGGAGGTTAATTGTTGATATGCTTATTGGTGACCATTATTGCAAGGTGGGCTTGATGTTCTCGATGATAGATGGGGTAACGTCCATCTTAAGGGAAGTCATTGAGTCCTTTCTTGTTGGGTTTGTGTTAATGAAAATCCGGGGAAGTCTGAGTACCTCAAAGTTATGGTCATGAATCCTCTTGACCCAATTTTGTTATTGTGAATTGGTCGTGTGTGGTGCTAAGTGCCGAAGCACATCTTGCTCTATGGATCATATGCGCAACTTATAAGAATACAAGGAACCAAAAATTCCAATTGTGCCTTTGTGTGTTTCACATATGATGCATAGATCTTGATTTGTTGGTCGCACAGGGCATCGCACCAAGTTGACAAAAATGTGCAGGTCACTGACTTGAGTGGTGAAGCTTGGTGCGACATGCACTTCTGATGGTGAGGATCGCACCAGCATCGCACCTCAATAGAAAAAATTCTCTGAAGGTTCTGTTGGCTTATGAAACATCACATGCGACACGCACTCCTCCTGGTGCATTTCGCATGTGGTCCGCACAAGACAACAATTGCCTACTTTGTTTCTCTAAACCATTGCATTCCACCCTTTGTAGTTGCTAACTTCTTTCTAATCTTTGTTTCTATTTCTTGGCTCATAATTTATGTGTACAGAATATGTACTCTAGAAGGAGAAACCCTAGAAATTAAGCAAGGCAAAGGTCAGCCACAAATGAAGCAAGGCTCCGCTTTGGGGTAGTGGGCCTGAGAGTCTACTACATTCGGGATAAAAATAGAACTTTCAACGTGGAGCAAAGCTTTAACTTAGGGGAAGTTGGGGATGAGCTGCCCAACATGCACAATCAGTTTGCTATTATGGAGTGGCATCCATTCCAAGATGTGCCTGGGGGATATTATGAAGAGATAGTCCGGGAATTCTTTACGGCCTATCAAGCCATACAGGATTTTAAAGGCTATAAAGATCCCAAGGACAGATTCCCCAATCTAGATGCTGTCATGGTTAGGGGCAAGAAAGTGTATGTCACCCCCACTGCCATCTATGTTGTATATTAGGGACACCCAATTGATCCTGCACTAGAACTCATGGCTAGATTGTCGGCTGAACCAAAGCCATATCAGGAAATAACCCCCACCATTGTTGTGGTCACCCCTGTGTGGTCTACCATGGGCGGAGATATCCTGAGGAGGTCCTTGGTTTTTGAGGCGTGGTTTTGGTATGATCTAGTTCACAACAATTTTCTCCCATCTCAAAATGACCAAAAGATAACTCAAGAGGGGGCCATTCTAATCGAGGCCACCATGACGGTGGCGTATGTAAACTTTGGAGAGGTGGCAGCAATGGTACTACGGAGGAAAGCTCATCGCAGAAATGATTCCCTCCCTTTTCTAGTCTTTATCACCAAGCTGTGTACTAAAGCTAGTGTTCCTACTCTTTCTTGTGACGAGTTTACTCATGCCATCGGGGTCATTGATCTTGACAAAAAGATAGATAGATGCCCCATGATTCAAGAAGCAACATACTGAACAAATGAGTGAGCTTGACAGTGATAAGCTTGGTGCTAGTGTTGGTGCTTCATCTCCCTCTCGGACCACTTCTGAGGCACAATCACATTCTACCACACCCTCTATGACCAAGAGTGGTGTAACACCCCAGAAATGTATCCAGCTTTTAAACTCAGACTTGCAGAAAATTTTGGACTTCCAAGGACCACTGGTCAAGTCCATGAGTCATGGAAGGTTCCACGAGTCGTGGAAGTGACTCGGTATTCTAGTCCTGCAGACCCTTCTCAGGTCTGACAACCACGAGTCACTCCCACGACTCGTAGGAGTTTCTACGGGTCATGCTGTTGACTCGTGGAAACCTGATCAGAGGCAGCCTTAATTCTCTGACTTCCACAACTAGGTTCTACGACTCGTGGAAGCTTCCACGAGTCATCCTATTGAACTGTAGAATACCTCCTGCAGGTTGAAATTCCTGACAATTTCCACGATTAGGGATCCACAAATCGTGGAAAGGTCTACGAGTCGTAGACTCCACTCATAATCCCAGAAGCCAACCAAATTCCAAGCTTTTCTTAATTAAATCCCAGGGGCATTTTAGTTATTACCCACCCTTTTAACTACTAAGTGAAGCCAATTTGACTATCCCTAGTAGAGTTTTCACCCATATTATCCTAAGTTTTTTCTAAGCCCCTCATTCACCTCAAAAAAAGGAAAAATTCCTCTCAAGTTTTAAGTCTCCAAGCTTCAAGTTCAAGCCTCCTAGATCTTTCCAACCAAGTGAGTAATCTTCCACCAAGGTATGTGGGTATTTAACAATGGGTTCCTTTCACCCTTGTGCCAAAATCCCCCAATTCTTATTTTGATTTAGAAGTTATGAAATTAGGGTTTTTGATCAAAATTGGGGAAAGTTCCTATTGATTATGCATGATTTTTTCATGATTCCTTCATTGGTTTTAAAATCTCAAGCTTGAAAGTTTATTTCTAGCATGAACCCATGAAATTGCATGTTTTCAAGAGGAAGTTGGCATGATTAGATATCATGGCCTTTATGTATTTATGAAATTGCATGCCTAATTCTTTAAGTATAATTTAGAAAGAAAAGAATGTTTTGAATTATGGCTTTGCTAAGCACTATGAACTATGTTATGAAAGTTGCATGATACCCGATGTGTTTTCATGCATTATGAATAGGATTTGGCATGAGAGTATGCCCTTATGAGATTATGAGCTATATGTGCATGTTTTGGGAGTAGTACTTAGCACCGAGTGGATGGGGTGAGAGTACCCTTAGTCCCAGAAACTACGTTGCCAGTGTAGGTTATGATATGATACAATATGTGCCTTAAAGGTTTATGTGAGTGGATCCACGTCTTTATGTATGGTGTCCTTGCCATAGCGGGGAATAGGACAACTTTGCCAACTAGGGTTATATAGTTGAAGGAGATGGCTTGAGCTCCTTAAGGATTATGATATGAGTGTGCTTTACCATCCGGGTAAGGCTAATGTTATGGCGGATGCTTTAAGTAGGTTTTCCATAGGAAGTGTAGGTTCTATTGAAGATGAAAAGAAGGAATTGGTTATTGAAGTTCATAGACTTACTCAATTGGGAGTTCACCTTATGGACTCGACCGAAGGTGGTATGATTGTGCAGAATGGTTCTGAATCATCCTTGGTGGCTGAGGTGAAGGCCAAGCAAGACCAAGATCCTATTTTACTTTAGCTTAAGGGTGCAATTCATCAGCAAAGGGTTGAGGTTTTCTCCCGGGGGGGAGATGGTGTGCTTCATTACCAGGGTCGCTTGTGGGTGCCAGATGTTTATGGGTTGAGACAACAGATTTTGGCTGAGGCTCACAGTTCTAGATATTCCATTAATTCGGCTGCCACCAAGATGTACCGTGATCTTTGGGAAGTCTTTTGGTGGAATGGTATGAAGAAAGACATAGTCGGGTTTGTGGCTAAGTGTCCCAACTGTCAACAAGTCAAGGTGGAGCATCAAAGGCCAGGTGGTGTGCTTTAAGATATTGACCTTCCCACTTGGAAATGGGAAGCAATCAATATGGACTTTATTACTAGGTTTCCTCATACTCTAAGTCAACACAATTCCATTTGGGTGATCGTTGACCAGATGACCAAGTCATTCCACTTCCTGGTTGTTAAGACTACGGATATATTATGCCAGACTCTACATTTGAGAGATAGTCCAATTTCATGGTGTCCCCTTGTCTATCATTTCAGATAGAGGTCCTCAGCTTACATCTCAGTTTTGGAAGTCATTTCAGAAGGGTCTTCGCACTAAGGTGAAGCTTAGCACAACTTTTCACCCTCAGACAGATGGCTAGGAAGAGTATACTATTTAGAGTTTGGAGGATATGTTGAGGGTTTGTGTTATTGACTTTAAAGAAAATTGGGATGATCACTTACCTCTTATCGAATTTGCCTACAACAACAGCATTCACTCTAGCATCCAGATGGCTCCTTATGAGGCTCTTTATGGTCAGAGATGTAGATCTCTTATTGGTTGGTTCGAGGTTGGTGAGGCCGCCTTAATTGGTCCATATTCTGTGCATGAGACCATGGAGAAAGTTCAGCTTATTCTAGAAAGGTTGAAGATCGCTCAGAGCTGACAAAAATCGTATATGGATGTGAGGAGAAGGGAGTTGGAATTTGAGGTTGATGATTGGGTATTCCTTAAGGTGTCACCCATGAAGAGCATGATGAGATTTGGCAAGAAAGGAAAGCTTAGTCCCCATTTTGTAGGTCCTTATCGGATTTCAAGGAGAGTTGGTAGTGTTGCTTATGAGTTGGAGTTTCCAACAGAGTTGGAACCGGTTCATCCAGTTTTACATATTTCCTTATTGAAGAAGTGTGTTGGTGATCCGGCCTTGATTATTCCTTTGGAAGATGTGGGTGTGAAGGATAGCCTAACTTATGAGGAGATTCCCGTGGAGATCCTTGATCTTCATGTTTGGAGGTTGAGAAACAAAGAAGTTGCTTCGGTGAAAGTCCTTTGGAGGAATCAGCTTGTAGAAGGTGCCACTTGGGAAGCGGAGGAGGCCATGAAGGCCAAATATCCTCATCTCTTTCCTTCTGACTCAGTTCCAGCTAGAGGTAATAGTTTCCTCCTTATTATGTACCTCCGATTCTATTCCACCGATTTCTCTTATGATCCTAGCATGCAATCACGTTTTATGAAGTTAGTTTATCATGTTTTCAAGTTGAGAAGTTTAGTTTTCATGATGTTCCCTTGATTTCTATGTTTTGATGTTTAGTTGGGCTGTTTTCTCCTCAGTTTTTCCTTGTTTAGTCTTCATTCGAGGATGAATGATCCCAAAGGGGAGATATTGTAACACCCCATAAATGTATCCAACTTTTAAACTCATACTTGTAGAAAATTTAAAGAACTTCCAGGGAACACGGGTCAAGTCCACGAGTCGTGGAAGTGACTCATGATTCCAGTCCTGCAGACCCTCCTCAGGTCTGACAACCACGAGTCACTCCCATGACTCGTAGAAGTTTCTACGGGTCATGTTGTTGACTTGTGGAAACCTGATCAGAGGCAGCCTTACTTCCCTGACTTCCACGACTAGGTTCTACGACTGGTGGAAGCTTTCACGAGTCATCCTGTTGAACAATAGAAGACTTCCTGCAGGTTGAAATTCCTGACAGTTTCCATGATTAGGGATCCAAGAGTCGTGGAAAAGTCTATGAGTCGTAGACTCCACTAGTGATCCCTGAACCCGACCAAATTCCCAGCTTTTATTAATTAAATCCCAGGGGCATTTTAGTCATTGCCCACCCTTTTAACTACTAAGTGAAGTCGTTTTGACTATTCCTAGTAGGGTTTTCACCCATATTATCCTTAGTCTTTTCTAAGCTCCTCATTCACCTCCCAAAAAGGAAAAATTCCTCTCAAGCTTCAAGTCTCCAACCTTCAAGTTCAAGCCTCCTAGATCTTTCCAACCAAGTGGGTAATCTTACACCAAGGTATGTAGGTCTTTAACAATTGGTTCCTTTCACCCTTGTGCCCCAATCCCCCAATTCTTATTTTGATTTATGAAATTATGAAATTAGGATTTTTGATCAAAATTCGGGAAAGTTTATGAAATCAGTTTCTATGTCTAAATTCATGGCTTCCTATTGATTATGCATGATTTGTTCATGATTCCTTCATTGGTTTTAAAAGCTCAAGCATGAAAGTTGATTTCTAGCATGAACCCATGAAATTGAATGTTTTCAAGAGGAAGTTGGCATGATTAGATATCATGGTCTTTATGTATTTATGAAATTGCATGCCTAATTCTTCAAGTATGATTTAGAAAGAAAAGCATGTTTTGAATTATGGATTTGCTAAGCACTATGAACTATGTTATGAAAATTGCATGATACCCGATGTGTTTTCATGCATTATGAATAAGATTTGGCATGAGAGTATGCCCTTATGAGATTATGAGCTATATGTGCATGTTTTGGGAGTAGTACTTAGCACCGAGTGGACGGAGTGAGAGTACCCTTAGTCCCAGAAACTGTCCCAGAAACTATGTTGCCAGCGTACGTTATGATATGATATGTTAACAGTAAATTCCAAAAGACATGCATCGTCGCTTTATAGCTTTCTTATAGACAAAAAAAATTTCTTAAGCTCAGGTACAACTAAATCATCATCGTACATTGGTACCTAGCTGCTTATTTTTAACATGTGTAATTTTGAGCCATTTCCCATCACCTACCATAACTGAGTTTGAACCTCTGAATAAAGTAGGATTATCGAGATTACCTGTTGTTTGTACCATATGACTAGTTCCTCCAGAGTCCATGTAAAAATTATTATATGACTGTTCATTGATTGTTAACACAGAGAGTCTTTGTGGGGCTTCCTATTGGGATTGATAAGAGTAATCCCACCTATAAAAACATGAGATAGGAGTATGATTGTTTCTTCCAAAGATTTGACATGACCCAATTTCTCAGGTCATGATGGCACCTACAACCCCCCAGTAGGCAAACAAATCCCGGTAGCTTGAAGTGGTTAGTAATGGGCCACTGCCTAAACAAGCACATACAATAAGCTGAAATAAGCAGAAGTAGATATAATACAACAACGTGGAAGGAAAATAATCTTAATATATACATAAGGAAACTACACCAACTTATGACCTGGTATCGATGGTATAGGAGCTTCTAATAGAATACAAAGTAGATAACAAAAAGAAATATATAATTGTCTCTGAATAATAAGAGTGTATCAGTGCAAAAATATGAGCTATGGTCAAGCTCCAGTCGGTAGGAGCTCCCCCTAGTCTCAAATATCCAAAAGTTGCACGAGTGTCCACGCGGTCAATAGTGAAAGCTCACACTAGAATCTTCACCAGAAAGATGAAAAATGTAGTATGAGCACCAATTGCAAAGCAACAGGTACCCAGTAGGAATCATAGGCCGACTGAGCACATATAAGATATAAAAGTAGTAAATAGCAGATAATCAAGAAAGCAGTCACAGAAGCAATAGAGAAAGCACACGGAAACTAGCACGGATAGAAGACAAGAGAATACAAGTAAACTATGCGAGCCACAGAAGATATAAATAATACATAACACAGGTGAAGGAAAAGAGAACCCACCTAAATCCTTGCAAGAACAATATATATAAAGAGAGAGTTTAAGAAGGATGGCAGTATACCCGTACCCTTAATAAAAGAGAAGGAAAAAAAGTAAAGTAGACATACTCATGCTTGAAATAATACTATTAACGAAATCATGCTAATAATACAACTCTATAGATAACAATAATAGGAAAGCAATCTCACAAGTAAAACTTTAGGATAGAACAAGATACTCCACAAATAACCTGGAGGCCACTAATTAGCTCCACAAAGATATAGATCCTGCTAATCCCTCAATTATCAAAGTTCATATAACCAAAACCCCACGAAGATAGAATCCACTAATCCACCAATAATCCAAAGCATCTAACAAGTACTACAATAGGATAGAATTAATATAATCTACCTACAGTCCCAATGGGCACCCATAAACCTGAGAAACACATACAAGTGAAAATAAACCCTCTGACATCTCATACTACTGGAGTGTACACTGAGAAAATAGCAAACAAGGGTGGATCCAAATACAATATGTCTGATGTGATATGATATGATGTAATCAATGTGATAGTAACTCTGTATGTACCTTCTATGGCACCTATAGGCCCATTAGGTAGGATCCATGAAAGGACGCATTCGTAATACCTGAACTCTACCATATACCCCTCATTTGGAACACGCAACACGTAGCCCCTGGTCCAGATCGGTAGGGTCCATGGAGATCCTTGACCATATACTAAAATCACAAAGTCTCAAAGTAAACTACCCGGAGTGTATCCGGGTCTAGACCAATTATCAAAATATTGAAATAACTTCCTAGACTTTATATGGGTCTAAATTAGTAAATGTAATCTCTAAACCGCAATAAAGGGTGCAACATGTGTATTTGGGTCTAAATCTGTGATAAAAATATGTCGGGAGATATGGCTCAGCCGAGTCTAGTATCACTGTGAAAATCAATGATAAAATCATCATACTATCCCTTTTTTACTCTTAGAAGGTCTATTAAAATATGTTTCAATTCCCTTTTATAATCATTTTTATTGAAAACTAGTCCTCAAGCCATGTAGAGTTTAGAAAACTGGTTATAGTAGGCTCGCAGCCAAAGTAGAGTTTTTTTTTCATTCTTTTCTTATGAGGTCGTGTACAACAACCTTAACCGCACAAGCCTGGGCCGCCTCAGCTTCGCGGATGGAAGGAGGGCGAGAGCGTAGCACGCATGTAGAGAAAATCCTTTGCATGAATGATATTATCGCAAACAATGATAAGTCGGCAATCTACAAACTTATTGAGCCTATATCTATGAATTATTGCTATGTTTTGAATAGATTTAGAGGTTCTTATGTCCTTTGTTGATGTCTATGCATGTACTTTTGATAGATGATGATAAATAAGAAAACGGACCCAAAAAGAGCTCAAAGGGAGTGAAGTGTGAAGTGTTCGAAAAAGCTGAAGATTCTGGCCAGAGATGTAGTGGCCATGCAACATGCACAGGCCCAGGTGCAAACTGCACCTCCTCCGCACAAGAGCATAAAGTCACTGAAGAGTCTGTCACGAGGTGTGGTCTCTATGTGACGCGCACATCCTGAGGTGCGAACCGCACCCCCTTCGCACAGAGCTCCCAATTCAAGATGAAGTCACTAGTTCAACTGCAGGCAGTGTACGATGCGCACATCACAATGTGCGAACCACACGTTAAGCTGCACACTGCTCGAAAGGCATTTTTGTACTAATTTTTAATGACATTTTGGGAAACTATAAAAGGTCTCTTCAGGCACAATTGTAAATAACTTTTATCATTCTGAATATTTTGAAGAGTTTTTAGCTTAGAGACCAAGTTCTTCACCTCCATTAAGAAGAGGGTTTCAATCTAATTCTCTTGGTTAACAATTGTGTACTCAAATTGAATCTAGAACTTGAGATTCAGCTCTAATATAGGGTATTTTCAATTACCCAGCTGGTATCTATTTCTCTCTCACCATGAGTGGCTAAAATCTCTTGTCTAGGGGTGTATTAATGATGGGTGCTTAAGAAATGTGTGTGGGTGTTATCTATTCTTGCTTATACTAGCTTAATTGACATGGGTCTAGTAATTTCACCAAGTTTTAATCCTAATATTGGTGGTTGCAAGCATTAATTTACAATACTTGACTATGTGATTGCTTGAGAAAGGATTTCATAGTTGTGGATGTGAAATTACTAGTGGGAACTTGGGATTCCACTCAGATTTAAGGCTAGGAATAGCTCTTATCATCGAATTCTCCCATTTAAAGAGTCTAAGCTAGAGATGGTATGACTTCCCCAAGCTAGATTGGTTGTTTATTGATCAAATTGATGATGCTCTAACCAAGATCATCGGATATAAGATTGTTGATCGAGAGATAAACAAATATTACCCATGACCAATGCTATTCATGTCATTAAGCAAGAATAGGTATGAATTGATAATCACCCTATCCCATAACCAAAGCTCCATCGGATATGCATCCCTATTCATCTAGTCGATTTGGTACACCCACTTTAGTTTTATTGCTTTTTGAATTAAATTGTGATTGTAGTGACAACACTCCTAATTCCCCCAATCGTTTTACTTGTTGTTTTGAGCAATTACTTTCACCTTGAACTCAATCCTTTACAATTGATATATATCTGTCCCAAGTCCCTTGGGTATGACCCTAACACTCGTTGGGTTTATAAATTTTATTTTGCTGCACAATCGTCGTGCCCTGCTACTTGGAGAGCACGTTTTGAGTGTTCATCGAAAATGGCATCGTTGCCGGGGACTTGAGTTGATAGCTATTTTTGATTGTTGTTTTGAAGTCACCTTGAGAGTACTTGTTTCTTTTACTTTTGTTTGTTGTTTGTGTTGTGATTAAGCAGGCTAGCCTATGAACAAGGCCAACCACAACGAGAGCGTTGACGTCTTGATGGAAGTCAACGAGGCTGATCCTATGACGCAAGGGGGTGTAGGTGCAATCCGCCTACCCCCCATGGTGTGAAATGTTGTGTTTCATGTGACTAGCACCATGCTCCACTTAATCCAAATAAAAGGTCTATTTTGTGGAGCAGCGCATGAAGATGCCAACCGACACATTCTGAATTTTGTGGATATTTGCCAACTGTTCATCTTTCAACATATCTCCCAAGAGTTCATCCGATTACGCCTATTCCATTATTCTTTGATGGGGGAAGCCACAACGCGGTTGGAAGAGTTGTCGAATGACTCTATCTCATCTTAGGCTGAGTTGGTTGAGTCATTTACCTCAAGATTCTTTCCTCCATCTTGACTGATGAAGCTAAGAGATGAGATTACCAACTTTAGGCATCTCCCGGACGAGCCTCTTCATGAAGTTTGGCTAAGATTCAAAAAAAAGCATCTCCTGTGTCCAAATCATGAGTTGTCAAACAATGTGCTGCTACAAAGCTTCTATCGATCATTGAACTCTATGAACAAATTGGTGACTGACAATCTTGGAGGTGGTACCTTCATGAACTTATAGTTTCCCATATCCTCTACCTTGTTAGAGAGAATGACAAAGACCAATCAAGCTTGGCATACAAGAGAAGTGGATGTGTCAGCTTCGGGAGGACCCTCATCCATCTAGATCAATGAAACGGGGAAAAAGGAGGAAGAGTGAGATGAGACAATGGCCAAAATGATGACACAAATTGACTTGGTGGTTCTAAGACAGTGAATACAGTGAGTACACCAAAAATCAAAGCTAGTGATGACGAGCTTATGACTGTGGTTGTTGGAAAGCTATGTTTTGTGTCGGTGGGTTCTCGTCCCGGGTATTATCACCCAAAGTAGGAGAACCAAGGTTGGATTCGAGACAAATAAAGAGACAGAAATTGGTGGGATAGAGACAAGGATGGTGATCGTTTCAATCACCGAAGTTCAAATACCTATATCCCTCTTAACAAGGAGGGCTTTCTCTACCAACTGGGCACAAGCAACCCCATCCATCCTAAGTTGGAGGACATGTTGTCCTTAGTTCTTAAGAAGGTGGACACCATAAATACGGGAGTGAGCGAGCTAAAGAGTAAGGTCTCAACACTTCACCAAAGTGTGAGCTCCCACTAAGCCTCAAACAAGCACCTTGAGGCCCAAATGAACCACCTCTCAAGCTAAGTAAACCCGAAGATGAAAGGGACGTTGCCTAGCGTTACCATCGCCAACCCAAAGAATGATTGAGGATTAAGGTAGTATTATCATGTCGAGATGTTAAATCAAGCACTGCTTGGGAGGTAACCCAAGTTTATTTATTTGTTTTTGGTTATCTTTTGTTGTTTTTGATGTTCTTGTAGGGAATGCATGGATGGAAAAATTGAACAAGGGAAAGCAAGGCAAAAAAGGGGTCGTGCAGTGGACTGTGCAGACCGTACAAGCAATTGTACGTGTCGCACAGCCTATCACATGGTGAAATAGATTCCTAAAGGAAAATTGAAAATTTATAGGTAACGTGCGATTGGTCGTGCGGATCTCACGAGCCAAAGTGCGCGTCGCACCTCCATCGCATGATGAAAAAGATGCCTGGGCAAACCCAGGGGAGAAAAGGGGGCATGTGCAAAATGCCATGCGATCCGCACTTTGTCTGGTGTGAATAGCATATCGCGGTGCACCAACGGTAAGTTTGAATTTTAATTGACTGACCCGACCTGGCCGACCTTTCTTCTTCTTTTTTCTTTTAAAACAACCTTTTCTCTTCTTCTTCCACCATCTTTTTCCTCAAACTCTCAAAAAAATTCTCCCAAAACTCTCTCTAAATCCCTCAAACTTCTCCAAAAATCATCTCCTCATCTCACCCACAATCCCCACCATTCCATCACCACCGTCGTAGTCATCTCTCCGAAAAGGTTTTGCTGGTCACCTTTATCGAAGAGCAAAAAGCTTTAATTTTCAATCCTCTCTTCATAATCTTCACTTGTGGTAAGTTCTCTGATGTTAAATACTTGTTTCTATGAAGGTTGGGAACTCATATTGTGAAGCATGCTTAGTAGAATTTTCATGTTGATTTTGGGTGAGATTCGAAAATTTTGGGTCCCCAAACCTAAGTGGTATTGATGATATTGCTATGCACCAAGTTGGTAGAACTTTAATTTTAGTAATTCATGTTTATTGGTAGTGATTTTTAGCCTTGAATTATGTGTTGGGGTGAAGTCTGAGTATCCCACTTGTGATGAACGAATGATTTGGCCCAATAATAGATTGAGTGACGTCATTCTTAAGGGTAAATCATTGTTTGTCATGAGGTTTTGATTAAAAAATTGACTCTTGAGGCTGGATTTCGCTGAATGTATACCCATGGTTTTTGTTTAGCATTATATTTGGGGTATATGATCTTGTGCGGGGAGGCGGTTAATTGTTGCTAAAATTATGAATATTCATGGTGCAAGTGAGGTCTTGATGTTACCAATGATAGACGGGGTAACGTCCATCTTATAGGAAGTCGTTGAGTTCCTTTCTTGCTTATTATTGTGTCAATGAGAATCCAGGGAAGTTTGAGTACCCGAAAGTTATGGTCATGATATCCCTTGTCCCCCTTATTTAATGCTGATTGGGTTGTTGAGGGGTTCCCAGTATCTACGCACATCTTGCTCTATGGGTCACATGTCGAACTCACAAGCACACAAGGAACCAAAAATTCCAATTGTGCCATTATGCGCTTCGTATGAGACGCATAGATCTTGATGTGTGGGTCGCATAAGGCACCGCACCATGTTGAAAATACAAAGCAGGTCACTGATCTGAGGGGCGATGCCTGGTGCAACACACACTTCTGATGGTGCGAATCGCACCAGCATCACACCTCGATGGAAAATCCCTGTAGGATTTTTTCTGCTTGTGCGATAGCACATGCGACGCGCACTCTCTCTGGTGATTTTCGCATGTGGTCCGCACAAGCCGACATTCACCTACTTTATTTTTCCAATCCTTTGTATTCCACCCTTTGTAGTTGCTAACTTCTTCTTAGGTTCTGTTTTTTTTTTTGTTTTTAGCTCACAATTTCTGTATGCAGAGTATGTCTTCAAACAGGCGAAACAGTGGAAGCCAACCTAGGTAAAGGTTGTTTTATCCCTTTTCAGATTTTTAAAGAATGGACATTAAAATGGTTTTGACACTTAGAAATTATTTCAAAACTTAAAGCAAATTTCAAAAATAATTCTAAAACAAACAGAGTCGCCACTTAATTTTTATAAAAAATTAAGAAAACTTTAAAACAATTTCAAAGATTGAAAAACAGAAATAAATCTTTAAAATTAGAGAAAATGGATAAGGGTTCAAGTAACGTCTTAAGAAGGGTTCACTTAAGAACGTCCCTTTAGAAAATGATTGACCAAAGAACTATTTTGACTAACTTAAAATGAACTAATTTTGAAAGAGTTGAAATATTTGAAGAAAATTTAAGGAAAAATGCTATCACTTAATTCAAGGCAAAAATAATTTATTTTAGCTAAAGAAAATTCATTCTTTGAAAAAGATTTGAATTTAAGAAAGTTTAATTTTATTTAAAGCAAATATAATCCCAAACAAAAAGATTTTAAAAGGTTTGAATTGAAAAGTCCCTTTTTGATCCAAGGATATCTAAAAAGGTTTCTTTTACTAACAAGTATTGAAAACGAAACCCAATTTGCGAAATAAGATTACTTTCAAGAAAAACGAGTGAGAATTGAAAATTGTTAACGTTAAAATCATTTCAACCAATTAAAAGAAGTTTATTTAAAGATAATTTTTAGAGATTTGAGCAAGTCTTAAAATGATTAAAGTCGTAAAAGAACAAGTAATTTTTTTGAGAAAAAGAAGGTGATCTGTCCTACAAAAATATTGAAGAGAATTGACAAAAGTTCATTCTTAAGGCAATTTGATAAGAAGTCTAAGTAAACGAAACATGTGAAAGGAAAACAAAGATAAAATCGGAATAGCAACTCTATGGAATTTATTTAGATTAAATTAAATCAAGTTAGTATTAATTACAAACAAATAATGGAAATAAATTACAAATGAAGAGATGAAGAAGTTGGGCCCTTTTTCAGCCCATTTGTTGTCTAGATTTGGACTTCAAATCTTTATGGTCTTTGGTCCATTCTGCAGCTGTATATCAACAATTTCTTTGTGTATATCAGCTGCCTTCTTTGTATACTAGCATGTATATCCGCTCTTGAAACCTGTATATTAGCTTCCCCTTTTCATATTTCTTCTTCGAACCTGTATACCAACGTATACCACTGTACACTGGTGTGTACAAGTTCCATTTTGGACTTTCTTAAGAGCTTGACTCTATGAAATTGGGCTTGGTCCATCAGAAATGCAAGTGAGGGAGTGGGAGTCCGAATGGACTCAATCGTACATGCTAAGAAAAGGAAGTTAGAAGAATTAACATTTATCGACAAACAATGAAGATGGAAAGACAGTAAACTATTTGAGACAAACATACGGAGATGGAAAGACAGTAAACTATTTGAGACAAACATACAGAGATTTCAGACATTGGTGGACTGAACATCTATCGTTATTCACTCAAACACACAAAATAATGTATGCATAAGCGAAGAAAGGTGGTAGGTGATTAACATAGGAACACACTAAACTCGTATCATCAGCCAGCTTCTAACAAATGATGATTACAGATATCCTAGGCATGTTTAAACAGTCACTACGCATCTTAGTATCAAAAAATAGCAAATAGAGGAGCATGGGAGGCATATTTAAACTTCTAAAACAAAGTAAACATACTCTTCAACAGTTCATGAGAAAGCTTGGACTAAGCTTCAAACTTTAGAGATACAGGAAACGAGTAAACCATTGCTCTATCATTTTAAATATCAATCACCCTCTAATGACTAAAAATAAGAAAATCATATCCAATCTTAACCAAATGAATTTGAACAGTAAATGGGAAACAAAAAGTGTCACATTGAAACCCAACAAAACATTAAAAGATCAAGAGAGTCCAATAACAATTTACACTAAGACTCTAACTTTTTTCGTATGAGTTAATTGATTCATACGGCAAGACAATGTTCAAAAGTACTAAAGAATCATTATTGATTTCTTGATTGTTGCTCTACCTATTCTTTAATGGGAAAGTGTAAAATAAAATTATAGAGAATAGAGGGGTAAAAAGAGCGGAAAGCACTAACGAGTCAATAGAAAAGATCATAACTTGGTCGTATTCCCAAGGTCTTTTGCGAATAACTAACGAGTTATCATGCATCCTTGGTTCATAGATCTTCACATGGTATTGGAAACCATAGAGAAACTATAACAAAGCTCAAACAATATAATTCATCAATTGGGTGGTTTTTTCGATCATCAACTTTGCAGAGAGGAGAAAACTATCAAGCGAACGAGAACACAACAACATACTCAGTCAAACAGAGAGGAAAAATAGGAGTTTTAGGTCTTTAGAAGCTCTTGGGAGAAGACAAACCAATGAGTTCAAAGCTTCTCCCGAGCTCAACAATCCCCCAAAGCTCAACCCATCATCCCTCTTGATCAAACAGCCTTAATCTAATAATTTACTACTCAAAAAGCCAACACCTTCAAAACAACACAACCAATCTACCGATGGAGCTTTTCACAAGAAAATCAACCACAGTAAACCAATACACAAGTAAGTTCGAGAAATCAATAAGGCAAAGAAGCAATTTTACCTGTTTTCGAGCAGCAAAGCTGAGATGAGGCGAGTTAAGTTTTTCTCGATGAATTTCTGACGAATTCAACTTACAAAAAAAAATGAGCATGCCCAGAAAGATTTCAAAGAAAACAAAAGTATTTTTCTTGCTTTCCTTCACCTTGAATTCTATTTCCCCAAAAATAAGAGAAAAAGACTCTCCAGGATTTTTGCTATATGAAAACTCACCCCTCAACAGTAAACAAATGGGGTTTATATAGAGGGGTTTCTAGAGTTGTAATAGGTTGAAAATGGGTGGAAAATTCTGAGATTTTTAGATAACGGTTGGGGATTTTGTAATCTAAATTGCAAAATCCTTGAGATGGAGACACGTTTGTACCTGGGGGGTACGATTTCAATCATGCACCGATGATTTTGAGGATCATCTGCCGCATTTCATGGAAGGGGAACGCTTGAGAGGCCACCTGGATGATTTCCAAGTTCTTCTAGAACTTAGACAGCTCGACCTTCGTACGAACAAATGGAGGTTAGGGGAAATTGGACAGAGGGGTAACGTTTTTTTTTGAAAATTTGGGACTCATTTGGAGCAGTTGAGGTGGAGTTTTGGTTGTCCCTTGGCTGGGTTTGATGGAACTTGTACTGGGTGTTATTGTTGTCATCTGTGGATACGAAGAGAGAGAAGAGGGCAAGGGGTCGTTTGTTTGTGTTATGTTCAGAGAGGGGAAAGAAGCCATTAAGGGGTGTTGGTTTTCGGCCGGGTCTGGGGTGAGATAAAGTGGGCTTGGTCGGTTGGGTGAATTGGTTGGTCCAATTTGGCTGAAACAAATCTGGGGAGTGGGTTAAGGATTTGGCCACTTTGCTTTGCAAATGTGGCCAGATTTGGTTGAAACAATAACCAAATTTGATTAAATTTTAGCCAACCCATTAAGATTGTATCCAAATTAGACCCAATTGAATTAATTCAAAGAAATTAGGCCATAATTGGAATAGGGACAAACTAAACACGATTAAGTTTATCGAGCTTTATTTATTTTAAAACAACTAAAATAATAAATTTGTTATCACATTCGATCATGTGTTATAAAACACAAATTTTATAATTTATTTCCATGTTGAATCATTTTCGACCAAGATTGGCAGTTTTAAAATAATTTGGGAAAATCCTTTGAATATCTATTAAAATTCACAAAATAATATACTACAAGTATATGTAGACGTGTTTTTATTCATGAAAATTATAAAATATTCTCCAGAATTAATTTTGAATTTTTTTTAATTACAAAATTAACTATTTAAAATCTAAAAGCTTGACAATTAATCAAATAGTGGAGGGTAAAAATTGGGTGTCAACAACTGGCCTCCCTTTAGGTAGGGTGAGTGTAATGAACCTTGGGCAAAGGGAATTGACGATCCCAATTTTATTCGACCACTAGTTCATCTCTTAAAAGCGATTAGTTTTAGCACGAATTTTAAGAAATTATGGCTGAACTCTGGTATCGAATTTCCTATATATCTTAGGTTACATGAGAACTTAGGCCATTTGTAGTTCAAGACGCTTGAACTGACGCATGATTTTGAAAGAATTCCAAACTATCCCGGTTTTAGAGTACGGAGAAATCGAAAAGATGGAGAGTAAGGAGATTGGGGGGTTTGTAATTCAGCCAATTTTTCAGCATAGAGCCCGCCTACATATCCCAGGACTCAGGGAATCAGGCTGCTTGTAGTTTGACTCAATCGGTAGAAAAGATAATCTTTATGTTTAAGACAACCTTTGGCTCGAGATGAGTGACAAATAATCGATTTACGTAAAAGAGGCTTGTAATCATCTCAATTACAAATGTGGGGACCTCACATCCATATATAAGAGTTACATGGACATAATTTCTAAAGCTCGAGGTGTATTATTACCCGGATTTGAATAGAAGGAACATTGCTCCCAGAATGAGTTCAGAAATACTCTAGATGCGAAACTAACGCTATAAAATGAAATACCCACATGCCTTCTGATAGGGGTGTGGTTTGATCAAAGCGGAAGTCGATTCTCAACTCGCATCCAGAAAGTTTGACATTCCTTTCTAGACTATGTCCCAGTTTACTGCTAAGAAAATGTTCCACGTTGTGATGCATCTTTTTGGTGTAGTCTGCACCTGTGGTTTTGTTTTGAGAATTTCATCCTTCTCAGATTCTCTCGACAAAATCTCAAAGAAAAATTATTAGTAGTAACATAATTTTATTCGGTGAGATAATTCTTTTGATATACCTCTTCCTTGGATTATGTCTTGACTCCTGTGTTGTGACGTTCTTTTGACGTGCTTTGTACCTGGTATTCTGGTTCCAGACTTTCATCCTCTTGGATGCTCTCACAATATTTTGAAATAAGATTATTAGTAGTAAAGTAGCTCAATAAGGAGAGATAATTTTTGTACCTCATTTCCGTATCTATTGTTTCTTGAAGAAGATGTCGTCCTTTCCGATCCCTGTCTTGGGAAATAATGACTTTCGTGACAAGTAGAAATGATAGACTTCGTAGCCATCAACTATGATTGCCTTTGTGGTAGTTGAGCATGGTGATCTTTGAATATGAAGACCTTTGTAGCCCTTTGTAATGTAACGTTTCTCGTAACCATTTGTAGCATCTTGACAGTGTTATACCTGGTGTGCATTTTTGTGTTGTGACTTGGACACTTTGCACATTCCCGTTGTTGCGGCTTAAGATTTGCGCATTCCCGTTGTTGTGACTTGAACACTTTGTGCATTCCCATTGTTATGGCTTAGAAGTGTTGAGATTTGTGCATTCCCATTGCTGCAACTTGAACACTTTGCACATTCCCATTGTTGCGGCTTAGAAGTGTTAGATAATCCAACTCTACGGCGGTTGAATATGGTGGTCTTTGAATATGACGACCTTTGTGGCTGTTTGACGTGACAGTCCTTGCAACCGTTTGTGGAATTCTCTTGAATGTGATAGCCTTCATGGCTATTGATAGTGGTTCGTGCATACGTCTTTGTGGTAAATCTTGTTCATCATCCGTACCAATGCGACTAACAGATATTCCCTGAATTGTCAGGATTTGGGTAATCTAGCACATCATCCAACTTTGGATAGAGACAGCTTACAGATGCCTTTAATTTGTCAACTTTGAGTAATCTTGCACATCATCTGACTTTGGACAGAGGCGGCTTACAGATGTCCTTCGAATTGCCAATTTTGGGTAATCTTGCACTTTTATCCGATCTTGGATGTAACGCGACTTACAGATTTCCCTGGAATTGCTAGCCTTTGGATAGTCCTGCACAATATCAACGTGGATATGCCGTGTCTTAAAGATAATCCTTGGACTATCAATTTTTGGTAGTCTTGCACTTTATCTAATTTCGGACATTATTGTGACTTTCGCATTACCCTTGAACTTTCAATCCTCAGGTGATCTTGCACACTATCCGGTTATAGATATCGCTGTGTCTTACAGATAACTCTTACTTTGTCAAGTTTCGGGCAATCTTGCACACTATCCAATTTTAGAAATTGTTGTGGCTTATAGACGACTTTTGGCCTTCCAACTTTGGGAAATATGACTCATCGTCTAACTTGGATGGAGTCTCACAGACATCCCTCAGACTATATGCTTTCAGCCTTGATGGAAAACATTATTTGATCATCGGAGGTGACAAGGCCTTTGCCACATGATCAAATAAAGTTGCATCTTCTAGCGATCAGCGCTTCTGAATAATAGTGCATAAATATGCTCAACATTAGACTCCACCATCTCACACGATATCAGATGTAAAGATGCTCAATGCGAGACTTCGCATAATAAATAGTAATATCCTCAACGTTAGACTGCACCATTTTACGCGATATCGGATACAAATATGTTGAATGCCAGACTTGGCATAATAATAAAAAAGCAAATACACCCTCAACGTCAGACTACTCCATCTCACGCGATATCGGATATAAGTATGCTGAATGCCGAACTTGGCATAGTGATAAGGATGCATAAATGTCTGCGGCATAATATGCAAATGAAAATATCCTCAACGTTAGACTCCTCTGTCTTACGTGATGTTGGATACAAATATGCTCTTGAGTCAATCCCGCACAGCTAGTGCGACTTAAGGATGCCTCTGAATGTCATCCTCTTTGAAACTGGCCGGTAAAGGGACACAAAATCCACAGCAAATGTATCTGCGGTTTTAATGAAGATGATGGTCCTCTTGATATGGTCCTCTCGACATGCAAATATTATATGGTCCTCTTGACATGCTCCTCTTGACATGAAAATATGATATGGTCCTCTTAACATGGTCCTCTCGACATGAAAATATAATATGGTCCTCTTGACATGGTCCTCTCGATATACAAATATGATATGGTCCTCTTGACATGCAAATATGATAATGATGTGGATGATCATGCAATGGTATGTGTAGCAATTGCAGAAAACACCACCTTTGGTTTTTACGTTATCATGTTAACTCTTTTGTGTACCTGTGCTCAAGGCAAACAATTAATAAACACAGCGTCACTTTTACTAGCGACCACAGTCAAACTTGAAAAACTTTAAAGACAACGTCTATGAAGCTAATCAAAACAACTTTTGTTTCAAATGTGAATGAAATGTTCGTGCCGATTTCTGGGGACAACCATAAGTACCATTTTTGAACATTGTCTGTTCGTGGTGATTTTTGGCTAGCTGGGGATTGGCGGAGAACATCGCCGATCTCTCATTTGGTGTCCTAATTTTGAAGTTGACCCAAAATGTCCTGGCCTGCTTGGAGACTCGAGGATGCTATCGATCTCTTTTTATCTTAGTAGTTTCTGTGAACTATAAGAAGATTTGCCCGCTCCAAGGACTTTTGCTTCTTGGGATCCTTCCCACCATTTTGGCTTGTATCGCCAAATTTGGGGTATCTGGTCTTGTTTGTGTTTCATTGAATGCGTTGGATAACAAGGGGATTTCACTGATTTCTAACATACTTTTTTAGAACAACCTGCATCCATAGAAAAATTGTTAGTTTTTGGCGAAACTGATCTGTGTTGACCTCCTTCGATCTTCGGCTCCTTGCTTTGTCTTTTCTGGGTGCTTTCCATTCTCGGGTACTGTCATGACCTAACTACCGGGCCGTGCGGTCACCTATTCTAATCCACCTAGATAGGAAAACCCTTACCACCCGAACCGACAGGCATAGCGGAAAAGAACATAAATCATGAAATAAAATCCTTTTTAATACATAGAACTTCCTTTACAAAATTTTCAGAAAATAAATGACTTAAAGAACTTGCAGAAATAAAATTACAATATGAGACAGCCCTACCTAGAACCTAGTCTAAGTCGGTACAAGAGCTACATTAAGATGATACAAAAATGAAGAAGACACAACTCCCACCATAGAAGCAAGAAGTAGGAGTTGTTGGAGAATCACCGTCATCCCGAACCTGTGAAACATCACCAACCCTGCAACCAGACTATACCCAAAAAAGTATAGCAAGAGTAGAATCAGTACAAACACACGTACTGGTATGTATCATCAGTCAACCCAAATCCACTCCTACCATCATATAATAAATCAAGGTAAATACATAAGTCAAGTACTTCCACCCGTCAACATCCACCATTACCGAAATCCACTTCGGGACTAACCTTCCTATCCCTTAGACTTCCCAAGTCACCTTGTCACCTAGACTTCCCAAATTACCTTGACACTTAGACTTCCTAAGTCATATTAACCCGTAGACTTCCCAAGGTACATTTATCACCTAGACCTCTCTAGTCACACTTACCATTAGACTTCCCAAGTCATATTTACCATTGCCAACATCTATGCCCATACCCTAACTACTATTTTATTACCTAAGTCAACCGCTATGACTCAACAACCCGGAGTAAACCCCACTACTTGGTGATGTAGATCACACCCATCATACCATCACCTACTAGTACAAAACTGCCCCTAATGACCCCCAGGGCCATAGTCAACAAGTAACAACAACCAACATTATAACTAGACGATAAGTCTTATCAACCGCATGTAATAAGTTTAACTGACATGTGGTTCATTAGGGGAGGTTTTGTACTAGTAGGTGATGGTATGATAGGTGTGGTCTACATCACCAAATTCCATTCTCGATGGAAATGGAATTTTGCGAATTCTCCCCCGAACTGGAAGATCATTTCAAGATCTTCGAACATATTCGAGGGTTCAATGTTACTATTGTAACTTTGGCCAACACACAAGATGAGACTTTACCATCGTGGAGCAGCTTTTTGCAAAAAGATGAGGGCGAAACTCAGTAAGATGTCAGAGAAGCAAAATATACGAGATCACAAACGTAGATTGCTCGTGGCTAGGCTAAATATGAATTGCAATTCCCTCATCCTATGAACATTAACGGTTCCCCAAACCTACCCAACCTTCTAGTTTCCTGGAGTCTAGCATCTCACACAATCTAACAAGTAAAAGAATTACACCCAAATGATCATGTCGCCCCCACCCTATCATTCCCTATTCAATCAATAGCAAGACCAATATAATAATTCTCCAGACTCCGTGCCCGAAGGCCTATAACATGAATTCTCCCATCAATCTACATAATAGTATGAAATGAAAATAGGTCAAAGTCTACTCAACGAAAAATCTAGCCTACCTGGATGTCGAGCAGCTATTCCATGCCCTTTCTGGCTTCGTAAAGGCATTCCCTGTCAATTCTACAAGCCTAAATCCATGGTTTTGCGTCCCTTTAGCCAGAATCCCTCCTCCCCATGGCTCCCATGAGTGGACTGGATTAATAATTAAAATTGGGATAATTGCATTTTGGCTTGTGAGAGGCTGGGTAGTTGAACTTAAGTGTGGGATTGGTCTTAGTATAGACCAGGATGACAAGTTGAACACTTAGATGATGGTTATGGGTCCCTAATATGTGACAGGTGTACATGTATTATCTCTTGGTGTTGTATATAAGGAATTATTTATGAATGTCTAATGATCCGGTTGTCAGTATTGTTAAATGAACTAGTTGTTGTTGCTTGTTGGTTTACAAGTGTGTTGTTGTTCATTGTTGTTGACTGTTGGATTTTTGTGTGACACTTGGTTGGCTCGGGTACCACGCCTGGTATAGGTTACTATTTGGTTGGCTCGGGTACCACGCCTGGTACAGGTTACTATTTGGTTAGCTCGGGTACCATGCCTAGTACAGGTTATTACTTGGTTGGCTCGGGTACCACACCTGGTACAGGTTACTATTTGGTTGGCTCGGGTACCACGCTTGATACGGGTTTACTTTATTGTAGTGCTGCATTTTTAATAATGGTTCTTTGAGTGAACCGGATTGTGTTTATGAATTCTGATTGTGCATATGGTCCTTAAGAGGCTGGGTTATCATTGTATTGATTCATGCGTTTAGTCTTGGTGTATACTAGTTTGCATGTTAACACTTAGGTGTTGTTTAGAGGGGATCCTAGGGTGGGTCCGGGCTATATAAAAAGGGTAAATGTCAAGTTTATATATGTTGTACTATTTTACTCAGTGCGAATGTACTATTTGTTCCTTGCACATTGGGTTCCTGAGAGGGCCAGGATCTATTATTATTTGGTGCATAGTTGGTACTTGAAGGGCCGGGTTAGTGTGCTTGAGTGACAAGGTGGTTCTTCTGTGAATTGAGGTTTCATGTTATTAGCGTAGATGATGGCCTAGGGATCCTTATTTGGTCCGGGTTATGTGAAAAGGTTATATGTTATTGTCCCTAAGAATTGTCTAGGTGGATTAGAATAGGTGCCCGCACGGCCCAGTAGTTGGGTCATGACAGGTACTCGTCGTCCTCAACTCCCCGAGTTATAGTAGACATAAGACAAAACCAAATTATAAAAGAGTGAACCAATCTTTTTGAAAAGATTATTCAAACAAGTTCTTTGGAAAACAAAGATTTTGAAAAAAAATAATTTGGAAAGGTATTTGCCCGTCATGTTATGTGCTAGCTCAAAGAATATCCTTTATTTGAGGCTTTGATATTTCTGACATACTGCTGGCAGACTCTGGAGATCCTTTGTCATCTTAGTTGAGGAGTTCGAAAATGTTTTTCTGAGAAATCTGTCACAGCTGGGGATCCACCCATCTCGAACTTTGTTACAACTGAGGATTTTTGAAGTAGCTTCTGATCATCTTGGTACTGGGGAATTTTTGGAGTTTAATTCTGAACTTTGGATGAAGCTTGGTGGAAATTTTGAGGTCTTTCTCAAAATGTCTGCCCTAGTTAAAGGTTGTGCGATAAATCTTACACTATTGGCAAGAGACCTGACACTCTATGGGGATTATGAGATTCTCTCTCGCGATTTGTTTCACTTGCTCTTTGGCCTATTCTGTATTCCAATTTACTTGGAGGACAATCTTCGTCTTCTGAATTTTCGAGATTCCTTTCTCGAAAATTCTACCCTAGTTTCCATTTCGTGGGTGATATGACCGAGCCATTGTGGCACCTATGTATCTCGTTGAGGCAGGAATATGGTCAAACATAGTTTCCACACTCAAAGTGGGAGAATTTTTTTAAATAGATACAGGGATGATCGAGGTCAACACAGGCCGCCTACATATCTCATTCTTCAGAATTCAGGTCAAACATAGTTCAAGATAGAAATGGGAAAGATAGATTTTTCTAAGGGTTTGATCGAAGTTGACACAGGCCACCTATGTATCTCATTCTTAAGAATTCAGGTCAAACGTAGTTCGTACAAAAAGGATAGGGAATTTTGAGCTATTACAAAGCATAAAAGCGATTACAGTTAGGAAATGCGATTATATGGAAAGAAATAGAAGGGAAAGGAACCGTCTTCAGTAGTATTATCCCTTTGTAGCATTGGAGTTGCTTTAGGCTTGGGCTATACTTTGACCATTCATTTCGGACAAAACCAAAGCTCCTCCGGATAGCATGTTTTAGACGATGTACAATCATTGCCAATTTGTCGCATACTTTTCTTTGTCTCATGGGAGGGAAGGATTAACTGTCCATTCTCTTGTTTGAATTCTGGATTGACCAATAAATTTTGAGGGATGATGTTTGTGCTCATTCTTTTCCTATTATTGTCGAACCAGTCAAAGATGTCGGTGTATGGCTTGAGAAGACTGATAAGTTCTTTCTTTTGCACTTTTGACAAATGAACACCAACGTTGATTTCTTTAACATGACCGTTGCCTCCCAGATGTACCACCTCAAACTTCTTTAGGTGGGGCTTTTCTTGGTCTTTAAAGTTCTTAGACTTCTTGGTTGTTCGTTCCAGGACTATGACTTCTTCATCATATTCCTCAAAATCACGCCATCTGGCTCACTTTGTTCGTTAAGCCCTTGACATGACATGACAGTGACAGGTTTTAACTTATTATTATTGAAACCAAAACAAAATGGGTTAGATAATAATGAGTAAACATAAAAAAATTTGAACGGTAAATGTTTTTTCAAAATAAGGAGGCTTTCGTTGAAACTCAAAAATATTTACAAACTATGGCTACAACTTACATGAGTGTAGATTCATGCCTTTTGAAAAGTAGTAAATAGTACAAGGAACATTAAAACATAAAGGGTGGGTCGCGGAGCCTCATCCGGACCATCATCAGTTTTTCATAAAATAGAGTGTTTGTCTACCTAGCCGAGTGAGAGTCACGAGGGGAGTTGTGACCCAATTTTGTAGCTTTTTTGCCAGGCTTGGCATCCCTAATCATGGCCGCCTCGGGGGTTTCATCTGTTATAGAATCACATTCTTCGAATAGCTTCCCTATTTCATCCTCTAACCCATCACTTGGAGGACCGATACCACCGGGAATGACTGATATAAGTGAGAAAGTGGCTTAGGCGGTCCTGACTGCTTCTTCTCATCAACTCTCGCCTTGTTCTCTCGGGCCACATATCCCAATCCATGCCTAGTAATCTGTCCATGGATGCTTAAAGGTTATGTTATACCATCGGAATTCTTTCCCAGCCCGAAGCTGGCTCGTATCCGCTCCTTAGTATCATGGTTGCCAGCATTTTATAGATGGATGGCATGGGAATGTTAGGAGCAAGATCTTCTACGGTGTCATTGAAGATCTCTACTGTGTAGAAATTGCTTCCTCTTGGGACTTCTTCAATCACAGGGACATAACCCTTAGGGAGGCTCAAGTGACTTCCTTCTCTGTTGATCACCACTTCATATTCCTCCCAAATGAACTTTACTATCTGGTGAAAAGTTGACGGTACAGCTCTGGCTCCATGGATCCATGGTCTTCCCAGAAGCAAGTTATAACTGGTGGTAATATCCATGACTTGGAATTCTGTACGGAACTCGGCGGGTCCCATTTGGATGTACAGGCTAACTTCTCCAATAGTGTCCCTTTATCCTCCGTCAAAAGCTCTCACGTTGACTCTGCTCTGATGAATCTTTCCCAGATCATACTCCAACTGGGTGAGTGTGGATAATGGACAGATGTTCAGTCCCGATCCATCATCAATCAATACTCTATTCACAATCTTCTCTTGACTCTTGATATAGATATGCAAGGCTTTGTTGTGCATTAACCCTTCAAAGGGTAGTTCAGCAATACTCAAAGTAGCTATAGCTTTTTCTGGCATTTCCTGCTTTTTAGGGCTAACCGACACTATTGACTTGCTCACAACCCATTCTTCATCGGCCTCTATCATGTTAACAGTGGCTCCTCCGTGATTCGGGAGCGGATTATTATTAACATTGGCCGGTGCTGTTTGTAGTGTGATCACTCTTTGATCAATCAAATCCTGAAATTTTTGCTTCAGGTTAATGCAATCTTTGGTATCATGTCTGACTACTCCGAATGATAAGCACAATATCGACCAGCCCTGAAGAAGCGAGAGTCAGGATTTCCTGGTTGAGGTTGTGCATGCTGAATAAATCCAGCAGCCTTCAATCTCTCGTACAGTTGAGTTCTGGTTTCAGCCAGTTGGGTAAAAGTTTGAGGAACTTTCTATTGTAGATTAGGGCGAGAGAGATTGACATTAGCGGGAGGCAGAACCTGGCAATTGTTTTGGTTCTCGGGAGCCTTTTGATACACTTGAAAGTTTTGAGAAGGAGCTTGGTAGATGGGTTGCACATTTGGTTGTGGAGCTTGGTAAATGGGTTGCATATTTGGTTTTAGAGCTTGGTAAATAGTCTGAGTATAGAAAATCAGTGGAGGATTTTGTGGAGCTGGGGGAGGGATTGTTGGAACAAGTGATTTTTTATGGTTGGCTCCAAAGGGTTTCTTTGGTTTCGGGATAGGACTGGAAGATACCGAAGACACCTCTTCCCTATTCTTCCTGGGAAACCTTGTCAATCCTGAGTATGCCGGGGCCTTGGTAATATTGCCATTATGGAGACCTTCTTGTACAATCTCACCGATCTTGACTAGATCGGCAAACTTTGCCTTAATCGCTTATATCATCTTGTTATAAAACTCAGACTCTTGAGAGCGCATAAACACCACGCTTATCTTTTCTTCTGTCATGGGAGGCCGAACTCTCGCTGCTTTCTTTCTCCACCGATAAGCGTAATCTCGAAATTCCTCATTTGATTTTTGTCTAATGCATCCTAGAGAATATCGATCTGGGAAGACTTCCACATTGTATGAAAATCTTTGAGCGAAGTCTCTGGCGAGGTCACTCCACTTAGACCATTTCTTCAGTTCTTGAGAGGTGAACCATTCTAAAGCCTCTCCTCTTAGGCTTCGGCTGAAAAGCCTCATTAAAAGAGCGTCATTCTTCCAGGCACCGACCATTTGGTCGTAGTAGCTTCTTAAATGAGCCTCGGGATTCCCAACACCGTTGAAGGTCTCGAACTTGGGAATCTTGAATCCTTCTGGCATGTCGATTTTTGGATAGATACAAAGATCATCATAGTATTATAGCGAGAGGCCACGAGATCGTGAACCTTCCTAAAATATAAATAAAATCGCAAGCCATATGGCGGAATATGCTATGAGATACAATGACAATATATTTGTGATAAATAAACACATAAGCAAATATCAATCAAAATTTACTAACTATTACAATATTTCGAATAGTTAGTCACATAAAGTTAGTCAAAAATAGTTCAAATTTTTGGTTAGAACCTAAATAAATTCTCAGCGGAGTCGCCATATCTGTTTTATCCCTTTTAAGATTTTTAAAGAATGGACATTAAAATGGTTTTGACACTTAGAAATTATTTCAAAACTTAAAGCAAATTTCTAAATAATTCTAAAACAAAACAAAGTCGCCACTTAATTTTTATAATGAAATTAAGAAAACTTTAAAACAATTTCAAAGACTTAAAAACAGAAATAAATCTTTAAAATTAGAGAAAATGGGTAAGGGTTCAAGTAACGTCTTAATAAGTATTTTAAGGCACTTAAGAACATCTGTTTAAAAAATGGTTGACCAAAAAACTATTTTGACTAACTTAAAATGAAGTAATTTTGAAAGAGTTGAAATATTTGAAGAAAATTTAAGGAAAAATGCTATCACTTAATTCAAGGCAAAAATTAATTTATTTTAGATAAATAATATTCATTCTTTGAAAAAGATTCGAATTTAAGAAAGTTTAATTTTATTTAAAGCAAATATAATCCCAAACAAAAGGTTTTTAAAAGGTTTGAATTGAAAAGTCCCTTTTTGAACCAAGGATGTCTAAAATGTTTCTTTTACTAACATGTATTGAAAACGAAACCCATGTTGCAAAATAAGATTACTTTCAAGAAAAACGGGTGAGAATTTAAAGTTGTTAACTTTAAAATTATTTCAACCAAATAAAAGAAGCTTTATTTAAAGATAATTTTTAGAGATTTGAGCAAGTCTTAAAATGATTAAAGTCGTAAAAGAAAAAGTAATTTTTTTGAGGAAAAGAAAGTGATTTGTCCTACAAAAATATTGAAGACAATTGACAAAAGTTCATTCTTAAGGCAATTTGATAAGAAGTCTAAGCAAACGAAACATGTGAAAGGAAAACAAAGGTAAAATCGGAATAGCAACTCTAGGAAATTTATTTAGATTAAATTAAATAAAGTTAGTATTAATAACAAACAAATAATGGAAATAAATTACAAATGAAGAGAAGAAGAAGTTGGGCCCCTTTTTAGCCCATTTGTTGTCCAGATTTGGACTTCCAATCTTTATGGACTTTGGTCCATTCTGCAGGTGTATATCAGCTGTATATCAGCAATTTCTTTGCGTATATCAGCTGCCTTCTTTGTATACTAGCATGTATATCCTCTCTTGAAACATGTATATTAGCTTCCCCTTCTCATATTTGTTCTTCGAACCTGTATACCAATGTATACCACTGTATACTGGTGTGTACAAGTCCCATTTTGGACTTGCTTTGGAGCTTGACTCTATGAAATTGGGCTTGGCCCATCAGAAATGCAAGTGAGGGAGTGGGAGTCCGAATGGACTCATTCGTACATGCCAAGAAAAGGAAGTTAGAAGAATTAGCATTTATCGACAAACAATGAAGATGGAAAGGCAGTAAAATATTTGAAACAAACGTACGGAGATTTCAAACATTGGTGGACTGAACATCTACCGTTATTCACTCAAACACACAAAAGAATTTATGCATAAGCGAAGAAAGGTGGTAGGCGATGAACGTAGGAACACACTAAACTTGTATCATCAGCCAGCTTCTAACAAAGGATGATCACAGATATCCTAGGCATGTTTAAACAGTCACTACGCATCTTTAGTATCAAAAAATAGCAAACAGAGGAGCATGGGAGGCATGTTTAAACTTCTAAAACGAAGTAAACATACTCTTCAACAGTTCATGAGAAAGCTTGGACTAAACTTCAAACTTTAGAGATACAGGAAACGAGTAAATCATTGCTTTGTCATTTTAAATATCAATCACCCTCTAATGACTAAAAATAAGGAAATCATATCCAATCTTAACCAAATGAATTTGAACAGTAAATGGGAAGCAAAAAGTATCATATTGAAACCCAACAAAATAGTAAAAGATCAAGAGAGTCCAATAACAATTTACACTAAGATTCTAACTTTTTCGTATGAGTTAACTGATTCGTACGACAAGACAGTGTTCAAAAGTACTAAAGAATCATTATTGATTTCATGATTGTTGGTCTACCTATTCTTTAATGGAAAAGTGTAAATTAAAATGTTAGAGAATAGAGGGGTACAAAGAGAGGAAAGCACTAAATTGTCAATAGAAAAGATCATAACTTGGTCGTATTCCTAAGGTATTTTCGAATAACTAACGAGTTATCACGCATCCTTGGTTGATAGATCTTCACATGGTATTGGAAACCACGGAGAAACTATAACAAGGCTCAAACAATATAATCCATCAATTGAGTGGCTGTTTCGATCATCAACTTTGCAGAGAGGAGAAAACTATCAAGCGAACGAGGACACAACAACATACTCAGTCAAACAGAGAGGAAAAAGAGGAGTTTTTTGTTTTTAGGAGCTCTTGGGAGTAGCCAAACCAATGAGTTCAAAGATTATCCCGAGCTCAACAATCCCCCAAAGCTCAACTCATCGTCCCTCTTAATCAAACAGCCTTAATATAATAATTTACTACTCAAAAAGCCAGTACCTTCAGAACAACACAGCCAATCTACCGATGGAGCTTTTCACAAGAAAATCAACCAAAGTAAACCAATATACAAGTAAGTTTGAGAAATCAGTAAGGCAAAGCAGCAATTTTACATGTTTCTGGGTAGCAAAGCTGAGATGAGGTGAGTTGAGTTTTTCCCGATGACTTTTCGACGAATTCAACTTTCAAGAAAAAGAGCATACCCAGAAAGATTTCAAAGAAAACAATAGTATTTTTCTTGCTTTCCTTCACCTTAAATTCTCAGATTTCCCCAAAAATCAGAGAAAAAGACTCTCCAGGATTTTTGCTATCTAAAAACTCACCCCTCAACAGTAAACAAAGGGGGTTTATATAGGGGGTTTCTAGGGTTGTAACGGGTGGAAAATGGGGGGAAATTTTTGAGATTTTTGGATAAGGGTTGGGGATTTTGAAATCCAAATTGTAAAATTCTTGAGATGGAGACATGTTTGTACCTGGGGGGTATGATTTCAATCATACACCGATGATTTTGAGGATCATCTGCCGCATTTCACGGAAGGGGAACTCTTGAGAGGCCACCTGGACGATTTCCAGGTTCTTCTAGAACCTGGACAGCTCGACCTTCGTACGAACAGACAGAGGTGAGGGGTAACTTTTTTTTTGGGAAATTTAGGAGTCATTTGTAGCTGTTGAGGTGGAGTTTTGGTTGTCACTTGGCTGGGTTTGACGGAACTTGTACTGGGTGTTATTGTTGTCATCTGTGGAGACAAAGACAGAGAAGAGGGCAAGGGGTCATTTGTTTGTGTTATGTTTAGAGAGGGGAAAGAAGACATTAAGGGGTGTTGGTTTTGGGCCGGGTCTGGGGTGAGATGAAGTGGGCTTGGTGGGTTGGTTGAATTGGTTGACCCAATTCGGCTAAAACAAATCTGGGGAGTGGGTTAAGGATTTGTCCACTTTGCTTTGCAAATGTGGCCAGATTTTGTTGAAATAATAACAAAATTTGATTAAATTTTAGGCAAACCGTTAAGATTGTAGCCAAATTGGACCCAATTGAATTAATTCAAAGAAATTAGGCTGTAATTGGAATAGGGACAAACTAAACACGATTAATTTAACCGAGCTTTATTTATTTTAAAATAACTAAAATAATTAATTTGTTATCACATTCGATCATGTGTTATAAAACACCAATTTTACAATTTATTTCCATGTTGAATCATTTTTTACCAAGATTGGTAGTTTTAAAACAATTTGGGAATATCCTTTGAATATCTATTAAAATTCACAAAATAATATACATCTAATATATACTACAAGTATATGTAGACATGTTTTTATTCATGAAAATTATAAAATATTCTCCGTAATAAATTTTGAAAAATTCTTTTAATTACGAAGTTAACTATTTAAAATTGTTTAAAATATAAAAGCTCTACAAGCGTGACAAGATAGAGGATTCAATGAGGATCAAAGTTTCATCTTTGGCTAGGTCGGAGATGAGCTACCTAACATGCACAACCAATTTGCTGAATGACAATGGCATCCATTTCAGGAGGTACCCGGAGGGTACTATAAGGAAATTGTGCGAGAATTCTTCGCAGCTTATTAGGCTACTTAGTACTCAAAAGGATACAGAGGGCCTGTGGAGGGATTTCCTAACCTGGACTCAGTCATAGTCAGGGGCAAGGAAGTTAGCATCACCCCTGCTGCAATCAATACTGTCTATTTGGGACACCCAATTGATCCTGCACCAACCCTCATGGCTAAGTTAATGGCTGAATCAAAGCCATACTAGGAGACAGCCCCCGTCATTGCTCAAGATGTTCCCCTTTGGTCCACTATGGGGGGATATATCCCAAGGAGGTCCTTAATCTTCGAGGCTCATCTTTGGTATGATCTTATTCACAACCACTTCTTGCCTTCCCAAAATAATCAGAAGATAACCCAAGAGGGGGTCATTCTAATTACGGCCATTATGACGGGAGAGCATGTGAACTTTGAGGGAATAGCAGCTATGGTGATAAGGAGGAAAGCTCATCGAGGAAATGACTCATTTCCCTTCCCGGTGTTGATTACCAAGTTTTATTCCAAGGCCGATGTCCCTACCCTCATTTGCGATGAATTCACTCATGATATTGGGACTATCAACCTTGATAGAAAAATAGACAGGGACGCCCCTAGGTTTAAGAAGCAAAGGGTTGAGAAATTTAGTGGAGTTGACAATGATTAGCTTGGTGCTAGGGCAGACACTTCATCCTACTCCAGGGCTACTTCCGAGGCATGTACACATGCCCCATCCTCCTCAATGACCAAAAGCAGACTTCAGGACATGGTTGACAAAACTCATAACCATGAGAAGCAGCTTGCTGACCTAGCTGCCAAACTACCCAGAATGATAAACAAGATTGTCAAGAGTGCAGTCAAGGAGGTGGTGGATAGCTTGAACTCACTATACAAGAGGGTCGATGTCATTGAGGGGTCAATCAAGACATTGCAGGAAGATGTTCGGAAAGGAAAAGGTAAAGCTCCGGTGGTAGAAGTAGATCTGACCACCTTACCTCCACCTCATTCCATTCCGAGTCCCTTGGATAGCTTATTTGCAGCCTATGAGGATGAGGAGTTTCCTGGCAATGACGATCAAGAGTTGGGCAATTATCTCAATCTAGATTTTCAAAGGGCCCTCCATGCCTCCACACTTTCCGCGCACTCCTAAAAAGGTGGTGCTGGCCCGAGTGAGAGAGCCTTTGATGAGGAAAAAGTTGCCGATGTTGATGATGAGAACTACTCCTCCAGGGAGTTCCACCTTTTTTCCCATTGCACCATGAGCATTGACGGCAATTCTCCTTTTATGGAGAGGAGGTGGCTTTACTTACTTGTGTTGGTGCCCGTTAGTGGGCTTGAGATATTTTATTGCCCTTGTCCGGCATTTTATTGCTTTTATTGCCCTTGTCGGGCCCTGTTGACATTCTATTCTGCTAGATTATTTGGATGATTATGATTTTCTTTTATGTTTTGTTTTACCTTGAGCTTATTTATGCCCTTGTCGGGCTTGATGTTTATTATGTTGCAGGGTTGGTCTTACATGCTCCATTATCTTGCTAATTGTGCCTTGAAAATGCGCTAAAGGCCTATGCCGAGGCTTGTTTTAAAATGAATCATGAGCGCAAAATTCAGATATCGCCTTATTAATAGTAGTTTAGAAATAAACTCTCAGGGTTTTCTTAATACCACGGTTCTTTCTCAAGGAGCAAGAGTTTTGATTATTTTCTTTTTCTTCTCTTTTGTTTTTGTGTTGAATCGGGTTGGTGTTTCCCTATGATAGATTGAGAGGCGACTTTATTAAGGGAAAATTCCACGTTTTAGGTTAGAATCGAGTCCGTAGTTGCTTGTCTCAAAATGGGCCCACCAAATAATTTCTCGTGACAAATTATTTTGAAAATAAAAGGAAGAAGGGAAATGATTTTTTGAGAAAAAGCATTCTCTTGTCATGACTTGCACACTCTCGCTTTGGATTGATTGACTAACAAACTAGTGTGTAATGAACTCAGAATAGCTTGTCAAAAATCATTTTCCCCAATTGATTGTGAGACTAATAAAAGAAGTCTTGTGGCATGATGCCTTGTATGGTAAGGCTTTACCTTGATTCTTGTGCATAAGTGCCGTCTAAAACTTTCCCTGAATATGATTCAAGGCAAAATTCTACGTGTGGCCGGGTTTGGAAGATGACCTTAGGCCCTTTTTGACAGTGACTTCACCCAAATGACCTTCCATGACATCAAATCCTAGTGAACCCCTTTTGAGCTTATGACCGTTCTTTGGCGCCGTGTAAAACTTTACCTTTTTGGAACCTCTATTTTGGCACCCATCCTCCCTAATTGCTTGAAAATGAAATGTAGGCTAGAAGCCTAAGTTTGGGGGGGACGAAATACAACATAGGCAAATGCCTAAGTTTGGGGGTGCATGTGATCAAATGAGGAGAAGAAAAGAAGTGCACTTGAAGTGCAAGGTAGCACTTTAATTTTGAATTGAAAATTGCTCCAAAAGATCAATCCAATGAGCAAATTGAAAAGCAAAAATAGGTGCTACCAAGTGAAGGTGGTGTAAGGAGTTTGAATGATCATGAGTTAAAAGGAGAAATCTTGGGTTGTGTGAGGGAGGAATAAGGTGAAGTTGAAATTGAAAATGAGAGCGGTGTTTGAAATAAGAACAAAGAGCATTAGGGAGTTGTAGTCACTTGATCCAAATGATATCCTCACCTTGACTCTAGCCAAAATCATAACCCTCAAGTCCTTGGTGATTCCGAGCTTGGCTACCCTACATTAGTGGCGATATACATGAAGGGCAAGCCTATGGTTTGACACGTATGCACTTGAACTTCCTTGAGAGAGTGAGAGTCTTCTTGGTTCTCCTATAATCCCATGTTTTGTGAATTGAATGATGTTGAGTGGGATTCTCTCTTGTGGTGAGTGGCATCATGCACTCGAAATGAAACATAGAGTCTCTATTTCAATTGAGGGGAATGAATGAGACAAGTTGTGTGGCGAATTTTAAGGCAAACCTTGACGGTCCAAGCCAATGACTTGAGAAGCTTAAATGTCTTGTTTTGAATGGCAAAAGTTCCCTTGATTTTGAATGAAAAATGATGTCCTTTTGAAAAAGGTTTTGAAATGATCAATTGCCTTGAGTTTGTGGTGGTCCAAATTGAGATAAGCATAGTTGTTTGAGTCTTTTGTTTATTCTTTTTCTTAATTTTTAGTGTAGAATAGTCTTTTGTGCCTTAATTGAGCCTAGAGCATAATTCATTCCTTGTCTTGTAAGTAGCTTGCTTGAGGACAAGTAATAGTTCAAGTTTTGGAGTTTGATAAGTCGATAATCTACCAACTTATTGAGCCTATATCCATGAATTAGCTATGTTTTGAATAAATTTGGAGGTTCTTATGGCCTTTATTAATGTTTATGCAGGTACTTTTGATAGATGATGATAAACAAGGAAACAGTCCCAAAAAGAGCTCAAATAGAGTGAAGTGTGAAGTGTTCAAAAAGGATGAAGATTCTGACTGGAGATGCGGTGGCCATGCTACACGCACAGGCCGAGGTGTGAACCGCACCTCCTCTGCACAAGAGCATAAAGTCACTGAAGAGTCTGTCACGAGGTGCGGTCATTGTGCAACGCGCACATCCTAAGGTGCAAACCACACTCCCTTCGCACGGAGCTCCCAATTCTAGCTGAAGTCACTGGTTCAATCGGAGGCAGTATGCGATGCGCACATCTCAATGTTCGAACTGCACGTCGCATCGTACACCGCCCGAAGGGCATTTTTGTCCTAATTTTTAGTGACATTTTGGGAAACTATAAAAGGTTTTTTAGGACTAATTATAAATAACTTTTATCATTCTGAATATTTTGAAGAGTTTTTAGCTTAGAGACCAAGTTCTTCATCTCCATTGAGAAGAGGTTTTCAATCTAATTCTCTTGGTTAACAATTGTGTACTCAAATTGAATCTAGAACTTGAGATTCAGCTCTAATGGAAGGAATTTTGAATTACCCAGCTGGTATCTCTTTCTCTCTCACCATGAGTGGCTAAAATCTCTTGTCTAGGGGTGTATTGATGATGGGTGCTTAAGAAATGGGTGTGGGTGTTATCTATTATTGCTTATAATTTCTTAATTGACATGGGTCTAGTAATTTCACCAAGTTTTAATCCTAAAATTGGTGGTTGCAAACATTAATTTACACTACTTGACTATGTGATTGCTTGAGAAAGGATTTCATAGTTGTGGGTGTGAAATTACTAGTGGAAACTTGGGATTTCACTCAGATTTGAGGCTAGGAATAACTCTTATTGTCGGATTCTCCCATTTAAGAGTCTAAGCTAGAGATGGTATGACTTCCCCAAACTAGATTGGTTGTTTATTGATCAAACCGATGATGCTCTAACCGAGATCATCAGATATAAGATTGTTGATCGAGATATAAGCAAATCTTACCTATGACCAATGCTATTCATGTCATTAAGCAAGAATTGGTATGAATTGATAATCACCCTATCCCATAACCAAAGCCCCATCGGATATGCATCCCTAGTCATCTAGGCTAGGATATTGCTTTTTGAATTGAATTGCGATTGTAGTGACAGCACTGCCAATTCCCCCAATCTTTTTACTTGTTGTTTTGAGCAATTACTCTCACCTTGAACTCAATCCATTACAATTGATATATAGCTGCCCCAAGTCCCTTGGGTACGACCCCGACACTCGTTGAGTTTATAAATTTTGTTTTGCTACACAATCGTTGTGGCCTCCTACTTGGAGAGCATGATTTGAGCGTTCATCAAACAACAATAGCCCAACGGCTCACAATCAACCTATCAGCCCTATACAGGCACAATCAGCTCTACAACATAGATATCCAGCCTATCATAACATCTCGATGTTTGAGACTTGCGGACATTACCAAATATCCTACCTTCTATGGTCCAAAGTCTTATTCAAAGGAGACACGGGGCCACAATGGTAATATCAAAACTATATCAAATATTACAACCAACGTAAGAAATAAAATGGACAAAAGAGACGGACAAGGTCTGGGTGCCAACGTAAAATACCCAACCCAAGGATGCCAATTAATACAATTATAGCTTATATATGCAAAGTCTAAGGTAGGGAAGACCGTAACCTACCTGTCGTTTGATGATTAGCTGCTGCAACAACATCGTCCAAGCTCGAACTGCTTTGAGAAGCTCCGAACAACTAACACACTACCAAGAATATAATTAACGCGTTATAACAAGACTAACAATACTCATATTGCTAAAAGTTTAGCCAGGTTGAAATCCGGGTCACAGGGGAGCCCATAGGCCCCGCAACCCAAAGACGGAAATGAAAAATACCACAATGTTTCCAATATTCCCAGGAGTGCATGCCTAAAATATAAGCATAATTGGACCATCGAAAGAGCTCCTAAAATAACCCATGAAACACAAGAATCAAAAGGGAATTAAAAAGAGAATTAACAAAATTAAACAAGGAAACTTACAAATTTTGAGTCGGGAAATGATCAAGGACCGAGGATATATTCACCTCCAAGCTTTTGGATGATCAGAAGTGAAGAAATGCAGCTTGGAGTAAATTTCAATGGAGGAAACGAGTTTGGGTGTTTAACAAATGAAGGAGAAGCTTATAATATAAACTGCCAGTGATTACCGCAAAAATGGGACTTTTTATTGCAAATGCGGAGGCACGAATGAATAATGACCTCCGCCAATGCGGACAAATCACCACAAATATGATGGATCTCTGCAAAAGAAAATACCCTCCACCAAAAGGACCTCCACAAATGTGGAAAAATCACTACAAATACAGGGTCCACAAATGTGGCAAAATCACCGCAAATGCGGGCTCCATAAATGTGGAAAAATCACTGCAAATGCGAGGTCCATAAATGCGGCAAAATCACCACAAATATGGTGGCCTCAAATGAGGAAAAATCACCGCAAATGCGGACAGACAAGAACCAGCTAAACACAACTAAAACTCAGCTAAGTTAAAATGCTTGAATGGACCCTCGGGATTCATTCGGGGTCCCACGGACATAAATGAACTATGCTACTCGACTAAAAATAGCATTTCGGAATCAACAAAAATCTCAACGGAGGTTGATTTAATGAAAAGTGGGTCCCGCATCCAAAATTAACCTTCAGGCCAACTAAAACAAAAAAGTAACCTAAGGGCCAAAATTGAGTCTGGAAGCCTTGAAACCCAAACCAATCATCCCTCTAGCCCAAAATTGATCTTTCGGAGCTAACAACATTAATGGAATTTCCATCCGAGGCCGTCTTCTCCGAATGTTGACAAAAGTCAACCTTTCAAGCCCAACTAGCTTGAAAACATAGAAAAGGAGAGAATTTCAAATCGAAAGTTATCAGATCCCGACCAAAGGATCAACTAGACCAAAGTCCACGCTTCAGAGCTAACGAAACTTTCAGAATCCGATTCCAAGCACGATTGTTAAGAATGTTGACTAAAGTCAATGATTTCCTAAGTTAAGGCTGTAAAATAGTGAAACGGCCACAAAGAAAAAATGAACGGTCAGGGAACCAAAATACTGGTCCCAGCAAGCCATAATTGACTTGGGGCTTCTACAGAAAAGCTCTAACAGTACAACGAAGGTGAAAACGCGTGAATGACCAGAAGGATCATTACATTATCCACTACTAAAAAGGAATTTCATCTACGAAAGTCAAGAAAAGGAAATACCAGAGACTCAACAACTGCAGATACCAAGCCCGCACCACTCTCTCGGTCTCCTGAGTAGCCTCCTAGACCGGACTGCACTTAATGGAGATAACCCAAAGGAAACCAGCAAACCTTAACTCCTTACTAGCCAAGCTAGACTCCAACCTTTAGCTTCCAAAACTCAAAAGGTCAGACAACTTAACCAAGCCTCAAGAAACTCAACTGAAAAGCACCGACACAACACCAAAACTAAGAGAACCAAGGCAATCAACACACGAGACTTGAAACCTCGATACCACAACCAAGTCCACCTATAAAACCACCAACCAAACTTCTAACTTATGAATATATTGACCAGCAAAACCCTTCTATCTAACTTATATCCTTTGCACCATAACCATGAAGCTTCACACAAGTTAAACACTCAAGACACTTCTCGAAACATCAACCTGCTCACCGAAGATCCATAGTTCCCATTATACTCAACCTCGAATGATGTCACCTTCAGACTCAAACTCTATCCAAGTCAAGCTCTAGTTTACTAGCCTCTGACATCCAAAATACCAACCCGTAGCATATCTTTGAAAGATGGAGTAACCTGCCCCTACTGACCATTAACCAACAGACGGGTACCTTTTCTAAGATCAATATCAATATCAAAACCCAATTGAACCAACCATCGAAGCCCAATTGCAATTTGCACACTAGGGTTGGGATTGACATGGATGAAAACCCTGTGTCAATGAAGAACCTTCCAACTATAGAACTAAACCAACCTCGCTGAATCGTGCCAAGTCTGAATCGGCTGAAAGTGAATGCACTAGGGCAACCTACCAAAAGAGACCCAAACCAAACACAAACTTTGAAAGGAGTGCGGTAAGCCTACCACGAAGTCCGTAACATTCAACTAACTCCAAACTCTAGGAATATCAATGCTGCTCAACATCCTCAAAAAAGATTCAGATTTAAGATCAGCTTACTAGCCTCACCTCAGAAAGAAGTCCACCATGCTGCTAATGTCAAGTAAAACCACCATGTAGGCAAAGGAAAAGATGCCTGAAGTCCAAGGTGGCCACCTAACTATTGAAAAGTTCATAATCTTTCAACTCACCCTCTGGCTCAAAGCACCTTCTCTACCGTACCGGTACACAAACCACCAACTCCGAAAGCATTCAACATACCTTAACTCTTGGCCTACACTAGCAGATCCTAACCAACGTTAGAATCCCATAAAACAGATAACCCATTAGAGAATCAACCAAATCAAACCTCCAACTCTTGGAACACGAAGGCGACCGTCGACCTCAAAGTACCATTGGAATCAGAAGTAGTCCTTCTGGCCTCAATCTGCACAATTTGATCACATATAATACACAATTGCTAATCCTTGAACTAATGCCGTTGAATCTTTCCAACCAAGCTAGAATGGACCTTAAATCTGGAAAGAACTCTGTTGGGATCTGACAAGTCTAGTCTAATCAAATGGTTAGCCAAATACTGGATATCCAAGGCTAACTGCCACTCCAAAACTGAAATAGAGAACGTAAGTAATCAACACCTACTGCTTCCGGTTCAAAGAAGCTACAACCAAAGAGAACTTTCCATGAACCACCAAAAGTAACCTGGTATCCCACGATTCAAAAAGCCAACTCATACTACCGATCAATGCTTTTGTCAAATTCCTGAGTAGACTCCTACGCTGCCGATGAATGCTATAGAAACTGGAGCCAACTAGGCTCTAACTATATAGCTTGTATAATCCGTAGATGCTACTGAGACTTAGTTAACCCAAAGAATATAACAAGGAAATTTATAGTTGATGCGACAAGACCCCAAAGGTAGTACTTGAAAAGTCTACCACCTCGATCTCTACTAGAAGGAACCCTGACCTCGAATTTATCTAATGAAAATGCCACTGCACTCTGTAGTTGGTCGAATCAAGTCATCAATACACAAACCAAAGCATACCCTCATTCGTCACCTCAGTGAGCCACTAGTAACCCATACATATATACAAGGAGTCATCTCCCTCCTTTTTCAAACCAAATGGAACCCTTTTAAAAGATACACTGAACCTTACAATCTCTTTCTCAGAAGATCCTGGGGCTTTTCCCTTAGCTCCCACATCTCTACTGGTAACACTCGACAATGCAAGAAAAGAATAGGACGAATGCCCAACTCAACCAAAATACTACAACCAAAACTCAACCAAACTGGACGAAGACAACCCGAATAACTGCCAACTTCCAAAACTAACCAAAATAACGAGGGTCGACTTTACCCTCTCGGGAAAAGCAAAACCATCTAGTACCCACTTGCATATCCAACACCATTATCGTTAAGACAAAGTAGCTTTCCCCGGTATGAAACCACTGGTACCGCACCACAAAAATAGAAAGACTTACATGTAAACACTAGATAATGGCCTAGGCAACAACCACCCAAGACTTCTAGAAATTGAGATACACAAACCAAATCTAGAACCACAACAAAAAGCATAAATAAACTAACAAGACCTACCCACGAGTCATAACCCTAGGTAGTCACCTCCCAAAGACCATACACCCCCCATCCACTACTAAAGAATCAACCTACTAAGAGAATATACCCATAAACACTACAACCTCAAATAATAAAACAACCAAATAAGAAATATGTAGGCAAATATACAAATACACAAAAGAACAAGGTAAATCCACAATGCAAACAACACCAATACTAGCTGATGGTAACAAAAGTCGTACATGTCACAATAATATCTGAAACCTCAACCTCTAGTCTACCAAGAGGGCCATAAAACTTCCAGTGTCTATCACTAGACTGAGTAGTCGATGTTGAATGCTCGATCATCCCTAGCTGGGGAAAGTCTCTAGAAAAGTGTCCAATGACTTCACAACTATTGCAACCCAAGGAAGCCCAGCTCTGATGCACGGTGCCAGTCAACTCTGGACAGATACTTGAACTACCTAGGGACCATCCCTACAACCCTGTACACCATCCCTCACTACCTGGGGACCACCCCTACTACCCTGTACACCGCCACTAGCCGGTGGTACTGTAGTCCTAGGAGATAAAACTTGTTGACTCTGCTGACTGGAAGGCCTAATCATAGGTCAATCCCTAGCAAAGTGCCCACACTCACCACGCTGAAAACAACTCTACCAGATGAAGTCCAACAGGAAGATCTCACTGAGCCTGACCGGTCACCACACACTACACATCCTGAATGCGAACCCCAGGAAACCTGACCTGCACCATGTCTACTCTTATCAATATTCTCTTTTCAACCACCCTTTGAAACATGTAGAGTCACTGAAACTGGCCTGCTAGATAGAAAGCAATGAAACCAATCCCTACTAGAGAATCCCTTACCTCGAGACTGAGAACTACGAAAATTGCCCTGATAATGATGCCTCTTACCACTACCTCTATATTCCTTGCGACATAATCTCCTAATAGCCTAAGTATGATCAACCACCTGAAGAAAGGTAGTCCTAACTGTAACTAAGTGCTTTGTCGCCAAACAGAGCGGTGAAATCAATCCTCCAACAGAACCCTAAACTCTCTTAAACTCTGTAGCCACATTCCTAGCAGTGTGCCTAATCACCTCATGAAACTTTGTCTCATACTCTAATACCAATATACAACCCTACTAGAGACCTGGAACCTCAAACCTAACTATAATACCACTTGAAGAATTGGGTACTGCCCCTACCTGTGATACTGATACACCCTCCGAAAGACTCAGAGTACTAGCCATGGTATCTTGAAGAACTAGGGTAACTATATATCCTAATTGAGGCTGGGCTAGCCCCAAACCCCCTAACCGATGTGGTAGGCTCTCACTCCAAAATCTTAGGGCTGAAGGAAGCACTAAAGCAATAGGCATATGAGCGTCATTGTCACCCACTGTCGTAATCGTCCTAGGCATCTTAGAAGGAATGTAACAATGAAGTTTAGAAGTCCATAGAGTCAGGAAGGCATGATAAGGAGCCAAGAAAAGGGAACCTTTCTTAATAATTCTTTGTATCCTCCCACAGATAGGATACAGACGTCATCATACCAATCCGCGAGACTTTACTTAGGCACTTGCTCTTGTACTAATGATATTGGTGATCTTGGCTCTAATACCAAGATAACATGACTTGATTTTGTAGGTCATAATAGCACCTATAAGCCCAAGTAGGTGAACCAATCCATGAAGCCCAGAATGGTTAGCAATGGGCCACTACTTAAGCAAGCATGCACAATAAGCAGAAATCAGTGAAAGAAGACTTAATACAATAATGTGAAAGGAAAACAACTTGAATATATACATAAGTAAACTACACCAACCCACGACCTGGTATCGATAGTACAAGATCTTCTAATAGAATACAAAGTACTAAAGATAACAAAAAGAAATATACAACTGTCTCTGAATAATAAGAGAGTAGTAGTGCCAAAAGATGAGCTGTGGTAAATCCCCTGTCGGCGAGAGCTCACCCTAGTCAATGACAAAATCTCACACTAGGATCTGCACCAAAAAGATACAGCTGTGTAGTATAAGCACCAATTGCAAAGCAGCGGGCACCCAGTAGGCATCATAGGCCGACTGAGCGCATTTAAGATATAAAAGCAGTAAATAGCAGATAATCAAGAAAGCAGTCATAGAAGCAACAGAGAAAGTACACAAAAACTAGCATTGATAGAAGATAAGAGAATACAAGTAAACTATGATAGCCACAGAATATACATAACATAAAACACAGGTGAAGGAAAAGAGAATGCACCTAAATCCTTGCAAAAACAATATATATAAAGAGAGAGTTTAAGAAGGATAGCAGTATACCGAGAACATCAATAAAAGAGAAGCAAAAAAAAAGCAAGTAGACATACTCATGCTTGAAACAGTACTATTAATGAAATCATGCTAATAACACCACTCTAAAGATAACAATAATCGGAAAGCAATCTCACAAGTATAACCCTGGGATAGAATAAGCTACACCATAAATAACTGAGAGGCCACTAATTAGCTCCACAAAGAGATAGATCCTTCTAACCCCTCAACGATCAAAGTCCATATAACCAGAACCCCAACAAGATAGAATCCACTAACCCACAAATAATCTGAAGCCTCTAATAAGTACTACAATAGGATAGAAGTAATATAATCTACGTACAGTCCCAACGGGCACCCATACACCCGAGAAACACATACAAGTGAAAACAAACCCTTTGGCATCCCATACTACCGGAGCGTACACTAAGCAAACAACAAACAAGAGTGGATCCGAATACAATATGCATGATGTGATGTGATATGATGGAATCAGTGTGGTAGTAACTCTGTATGTACCTCTTCTGGTGCCTATAGGCCCAGTAGGTAGGATCCATGGAAGGATGAACCCATAATACCTCAACTCTACCATATACCCCTCATCCGGCATACACAACACATAGCCCCTAGTCTAGATTAACATGGTCCATGGAGGTCCTCTACCATATACTATAATCGCGAAGTCTCAAAGTAAACTTCTCGGAGTGTATCCGGGTCTAAACTAGTGATTAGAATCTCGAAATAACTGTCTGGAGTGTACCCTGGGTCTAGATTAGTGAATGTAATCTCAAAACCCTAATAATGGGTGCCTCGAGTGTATCTAGGTCTAAATCTATAGTAAAAATATGTCTAGCACTATGGCCCAGCTGAGTCTAGTATCAGTGTGAAAACTTGTGATAAAATCATCATACTATCCTTTTTTACTTCAAGAAGATCCATTAAAATCAGTTCTAATTCCCTTTCATAATCATTTATACTAAAAATAGGCCATAGAGTCATGCAGAGTTTAGAAAGCCGGTTATAGTAGGCATGTAGCCAAAGTAGTAGTAAATTAATGCAGAAAATCCTTTGTATGAATGATATGATCGCAAACAACAATAGCCCAAAAGCTCACAATCAACCTATCAGCCCTGCACAAGCACAACCAGCTCTATATCATAAATATCTAGCCTATCATAACATCTTGATATTTGGGACTCACGGACATTCCTAAATATCCCACCATCTATGGTCCAAAGGCTTATTCAAAGGCCACACGAGTCCATAAGGGTAATATTATAAAACTAGATCAAATACTACAACCAACATAAGAAATAATATGGACAAAAGAGACGGACAAGGTCTGGGGTTCCAACATAAAATACCCAACCCAAGGTTGCCCATTAATACAGTTATAGCCTATATAGGCAAAGTCTAAGGTAGGGAAGAATGTAACCTACCAGTCATTCGATGACTAGCTTCTAGAACGACATCGTCCAAGCTCCAACTTCTCTGAGAAGCCTTGAACAACTAACATACTTTCAAAAATGTAATATATGTATTAAAACAAGACTAATGATACCCATATTACTAAAAGTTTAACTGAGTCAAATTTGGGTCACAAGCGAGCCCGTGGGCCTCGCAACTCAAAGTCAGAAATAAAAACACCACAATGTTCTTAATATTCCTAGGAGCACATGCCCAGAATATGAGCGGAATTGGACCATCGAAAGGGCTCCAAAATAGCTCATGAAACTCAAGAATCAAAAGGGACTTGAATAGAGAATTAACAGAATTAAACAAGGAAACTTACCGAATTTGAGTCAAGAAATAATCACGGACCGAGGATATATTTAGCTCCATGCTTTTGGATGATCATAAGTGAAGAAATGGATCTTGGAATCAATTTCAATGGAGGAAACGAGTTTGGGAGTTGAACAAATGAAGGAGAAGCTTAGTATATAAACTGCCAGTGATTACAGCAAAAGCGGGACTTTTTATCGTAAATACAGAGGTACGAATGAATAATGACCTCCATAAGTGAGGACAAATCACAAAAAATATGGACATTTGATCTCTATAAAAGCGGAAAACCTCTACTAAAGAAACCTCTGCAAATATGGCAAAATCACCGCAAATGCGGCAAAATCACCGCAAATGCGGCAAAATCACCGCAAATACAGGGTCAAAAAAAGTGGCAAAATCACCAAAAATGTGGTGGTTGAAAATGTTGCAAAATCACAAAAAATGCAAACACACCAGAACTAGCAAAACTCAGCCAAAACTCAGGTAAGTTCAAATGCTTAGATGGACCTTCAGGATTCATCCGGGGTCCCATGGACACACAGGAACTATGCTACACGACTAAAAATGGCATTCTAGACTGAACGAAATCAATGAAAATCCCAACAGAGGTTGATTTAACAAAAAGTGGGCCTCGCGCCCAAAATCAACCTTTAGGCCAACTAAAACCAAAACAAAACCTAAGGGCAAAAATCTAGTCTGAAAGCCTTGGGACCCAAATCAATGGTCCTTATAGCCTAAAATCAATCTTTCGAAGCTAACATCATTGGCAGAATTTCCATCCAAGGTTGTCTTCTTCGAAGGTTGACGTTGGTCAACCTTCTAAGCCCAATTGGCTTTAAAACATAGAAAAGGAGAGAATTTCAAACCAAAAGCTCCTATATCCCAAGCAAAGGTCTAACTAGACCAAAGTCCACACTCTAAAGCTAATGGAACTATCAGAATCTGATTTTGAGCACGATTGCTAAGAATGTTGACTAAAGTCAATGATTCATAAGTTATGGCTCTAAAATAGGGAAACAGCCACAAAGACCAAATGAATGACCAGGGCACCAAACTATCTGTCCTAGCATGCCATAAATGACTTAGGACCACTACTGGAAATCTCTAACAGTAAAATGAAGGCGAAAATATGTGAATGAACAGAAGGGTCATTACAAGATTTGACATTGATTTTCCTGTGACTGAGGGTTTTGGTAATTATATATCTTGAAATCCATATTGTCCACCTTTAGAATAATAGTTAGACTTAGGGTTGATGTTTTCTTCATTCTTTTCTTTTATCACAATCTTAGATGGTGACTCATTCACAATATTGTCGCCAATCTCCATGTAATGACCCTTTCGATCATTCACATCTTTTTGCCTTGTTTGTACTGTTATAGCTTGCATGTAGTGGTCCCAAGTCTTTTATGGCTTGCTGAGACCGGTAGTTTAGTGCCCGAGCCATATATTTGGTCTTTATGGTCATTTCCCAGTTTTCGAATCTTAACTTTGGAAATCATTGACTTCAGTCAACATTCTTTGTAATCGTGCTCGAAATTGAATTTCAATAGTTTTGTTAGCTCCGCAGCATGGTTTTTTGGTCTATTGGACTTTTGGTCAGGAGCAGAGAGCTTTTTAGCTTGGAATTCTCTCTCGTTCTATTTTACAGGCGAATTGGACTTATTTAATTGACTATGATCAATCTTTGGAGAAGATGATCTCCTATGGAAATTCCGCCAGTGCTGTTAGCTCCAAAATGTCGAGTTTAGGCTAGAGGAACTATTGGTTTGGGTCTCGAGGCTTATGGACTTGATTTCAGCCCTTAGGTTCCATTTTGAATAGTTGGCCTAAAGGTTGTTTTTGGACGCATGACCCACTTTTCATTAAATTGACCTCCAATGGGATTTTCATCGATTCCATTGAGTCCAAATGTCAATTCTAGATGCATTCTCAAGCGTCCATCCGTGTTAATTCTAGCTTTGCCTAAGTGCTGGTTGTTGGTGGTTGTTGCAGCATCGGCATGGCCATCGCCCACGCATAGGCTGGATGCGTGCACACTGAGGCGCCAACCATCCACCCCTCTCTTGGCCTCCGCCTACCCGTCGCCTGGGCCGCGTGCGCATGGGCCACGTACTCAGTGCTCAACCACGTGCGCTCTAGGCAGCGCCTGGCCTGGACAGCGCTTGGCCTGGGCATGCGCTTGTGCCCAGCCGCATGCGCATGGGCCGCGTACGCAGCGCCTGGTTGCATGCGCATGGCATTAGCTGGCAGCTTTAAAATCCCTTTTCCCCCACTTCATTTTCTAACTTTATCCAAAACATTTTCAGCCATTTCCTTGTGCTTTTAAGCTCCAATTCTTGAGGGCTGATCCCTGTTAGTTGGGAAGGACATTTCTAGGTCCGGGATCGATTCCTTGGCTTCTCTTGGTAAGATTTCTTCATTAAAATTCTGTCACTTTTCTTCTCTATTTTGCTAAATCATCTCTCCATTAAAATTTACATTAAAACCTCCATATTTCATCCTCGTTCATTCCAACAGCTTGGAGGTAGTTGCATATGGATCAATGAATGTTTATTGGCTTCTAACTCAGTAAATTTCCTATTTAATTTTCGGTTTTCCTTCTTAATTTCCTTCTTTGAATTCTTGATTTGTGGGCTATTTTGAGCCCCTTTGCTGGTCTATTTCTGCTAAAGTTCTCTCAGGAATATGGGGAACACCGTGGTGTTTTTTGTTTCTGGCTTTGGGTTGCAAGTCCCACGGGCCTATTTATGACTTTGATTTTGACCTTGCTATGTTTCTAGAATTATGGGTATTGTTGGTTTCGTTTTGACGCGTAGAATGTTGTTTTGATAGTTTGTTCACAATATAGGGATTCTCAGAGCAGTTTAAGCTGATATGATGTTATTCCAGTAGCTAGTTGTCAGATGATAGGTAGGTTATGGTATTCCCTACCTAGAATCTACGTATATAGGATATAACTACATTAATTAGTATCCTTGGGTTGGTTTTCTAGGTAGGTACCCCCAAACCTTGTCTATCTCTTCAGTCTATTTATTTCTTACATTGTTTATAGTACTCATTGTAGTTTTGTAATATTACCTTTGTGGCCTTATATGGCCTGTGTATATGCCTTTGGACCATAGAAGATGGGATATTTGGGAATGTCCGCGAGTCCCGAACATAGAGATGTTACTTTAGGGATGTAGAGCTGATTGTGCCTATGCAAGGCCGATAGGAATGTTTGTGAGTCATTGGGCTAATATATTATTTGCGAGCATATCATTCATGCAAAGTATTTTCTATTTATTTTATTACTGATTTGGCTTCGAGACTACTATAAACGGTTTTCTAAACTTTGCGTGGCCCTGAGGGCCCATTTTTGGTAAAATGATTATGAAAGGGTTTTGGAACTGATTTTTATGAAACCTTTTGGAATAAAGAGGATATTATAATGGTTTTATCACCAGTTTTAAGATTTATACTAGACTAGGTTGTGCCAGAGTGCTAGACATGTTTTTACTACATATTTAGGCCCGAATACGCTCCGGACACCTTTTAAAAGGGTTATTGAGACTTGATTACTGGTTTAGACCCAAATACACTATGATTATTAATCTACACTGGGATACATTCTGGGCGGTTGTATTTTGAGATTTTGCGGTTTTAGTATGTGGTCTCAAGTAGTCCTCCATGGACCTTTCTAATCCAGGTAAGGGGCTACATGCCGCGACTGCTAGAGGAGGGATGTACGGTGGAGTTGAGGTACTCAGAGGAATCTCTTCCATGGATCCTACCTCTATTGGGCCTTAAGTACTGGAGGGGGTAACATACGACACTACTATCACACCTGGTTAAATCATATCACATCATCATCCATATTGTATTTGGATTCCACCCTCGTTTGTTGTTTGCTCAGTGTACGCTATAGTAGTATAGGATGCCAAAGGGTTTGTTTCCACTTAATTGTGTTCCTCAATTGTATGGGCGGCTGTTAGGAGTGTAGGTAGATTATATTACTCCTGTCGTATTGTAAAGCTTGTTATGGCCTTCAGTTTTCTGGTTTAGTGGATTCTAGCCTTGTGAGGCTCCGATTATTGGATATTTTGATTATTCATGGACTAATGGTTCCTATATTTTTTAGGCACTATTTATGTGGCCTTTTGAGTATTTATGGGTTAGCAGACCCTACCCCTTTTTCATGGTGCTGATTAGTTGTTTGGTTCCTCATGGCTTAGACTATTCCATCCTAGGGTTGTAATTGTGAGATTGCTATCTGATTTCTCTAATCTTTAAATGGTGTTTAAGCATGATTCCGTTAGTTATATTACTATAGCTTGATTATATTTTCTTGCTTTCCTTCATTCCCTTTCCACTTGAGGTTACTGGTATACCACCACTTTCTCAACTCTCTCTTTATATATATTGTTGTTGCAAGGACTCCAGGTGCGTTCTTCTTTCCTTCACCTGTGTTCTCTGTTATATATATATTCTGTGGCTAGCATAGCATATTTGTAATTCATTTTGACTTCTATTTGTGCTAGCTTCCATGTTCTATCTCTATTGCTTCTGTGATTGCTACCTTATTATATGCTACTTACTATTTTTATATCTTATATGCGCTCAGTCGATTGATGATGCCTACTGGGTACCTAATAAGTAGTGGATTTACCACTTATTTATATCTATTTTCTTATGCTTTTCTATCTTCTAATGATGATATGAGATCAGTTATGGCATGTTTTTGTCATATTTCAGGTGATTTGTGTTTCTGTGGATAGTGGGAACAAGTGGAGCAAAAAGGGACAAAAGTTGGAGCAAAAGGGAACTTACTCCACTGACGTACCAGTTCAGCCTCCCCTGCGGCCAAGGAGGCGCACATGCGCTCCCACAGGAGAGGATCCAAGGGCGCACCTGCGACCCCTGTGCCAACATGCCATAGGCGCACTTGCGCCACATAGGCCACCACATCGACCTCGCCCCAGCATTATAGGTGCGGCTAAAATTTTGCAGGTGCGGCTGCCAAATTCTACAAGGTCCAAATGGTCATTTCACATTTAGAGAAATCCCAATTCACATAAAACAGTTCAAATCCATCTATAAACACATCTTTGGCATTTTTCACAATTTTTGGCAAGCTTGGAGAGCAAGTTCATCAACCAACACAATAGGAGTGATGACTTGGATGCTCTTTATTGTAAAATCCTTAGTTTCCATTCTTCAACTCTTGTTCTTAATTTCTATTTCATTGGTGTATTATTGACTTTAAATTTTGGATTTGTATTAGAGATAATACTTGTTGGGTTATTGAATTCATATATAGATTTTTTTCTTGTTTGATTAGTTGGGTCTCTTGAAACTTCCATGCTTGAATTTATAGTCAATGGTTGCAAATATTGACATAGCTTTCTAATTTGGGTTTTTGCTTTAGAATGGATTACCCTAAATTTTGGAAGGTTTAATAGTGGGGATTATGGGTTTCCACTCTAGACCAAGGCTAGAGATAGTTTGGTTGCCGGAAACTCCCATCTAAAAGTTGGGGTTAGAGATAACCCAACTCAACCAAGTTATTTGGTAGGTTTATATTACTTAGTCGTGGTGATTTGACAGAACAGAGGAGATATATGCTAGATTGGTCGAAAGACGATTAGGCATACCTTCAATCAAGACTACCTAGGTGTCAATCGGGTGCAAGTCTTGTGAATTGAATTCCCATTCCCAATTCTCCCTTGTTATCCTTGCTAAGCAAAAACAAGGTGAAAGCCATTGATCACTTTATCTTTTATTTTATTTTACTTTATCTTTGGCTTTAGTCTAAAACCCCCCTTTTAGATATCTTTTCCCATTTTCGCTAATTGAACTCTAATAAGTTGCTCTTATTCTTTGTTAGCTCGATCACGACTATATTGTTCCCTTGGGTATGACTCTGACATCCATTGGGAATTATAAATTTTGTTTTGCTGCACGATCGTTGTGGCCTCCTAATAGGAGAGCACAATTTGAGCGTTCATCAAAAATGGCATCGCTGCTGGGGACTTGAGTTGATAGCTATTTTTGATTGTTGTTTTGAAGTCACCTTGAGAGTGCTTGTTTCTTTTAATTTTGTTTGTTGTTTGTGTTGTGATTAAGCAGGCTAGCCTATGAACGAGGCCGATGACAACGAGAGCGTTGACGGCTTCATGAAAGCCTACGAGGCTGAGTTTATGATGCAAGGGGGTGTAGGTGCAATTCACCTACCCCCCATGGTGGGAAATGTTGTTTTTCATGTGACTAGCACCATGCTCCACTTTATCCAAATGAAAGGTCTATTTGGTGGAGCAGCACATGAAGATGCCAACCGACATATTCGGAGTTTTGTGGAGATTTTCTAACCGTTTATCTTTCAACATATCTCCCAAGAGTCCATCCGAATATGCCTATTCCCTTTTTCCTTGACAGGGGAAGACACGGCATGGTTGGAAGAATTGCCGGATGACTCTATCACATCTTGGGCCGAGTTGGTTGAGACATTTACCACAAGATTCTTTCCTCCATCTCGAATGATGAAGCTAAGAGATGAGATTACCAACTTTAGGCAGCTCCCAGACGAGCCTCTTCATGAAGTTTGGCTAAGATTCAAAAAGAAGTTTCTCTTGTGTCCAAATCATGAGTTGTCAAACAATGTGATGCTACAAAGCTTCTATCGATCATCGAACTCTATGAATAAATCGGTGGCTGACAATGTTGGAGGTGGTACCTTCATAGACTTAGAGTTTCCCATAGCCTCAACTTTTCCAGAGCGAATGATGAAGACTAATCAAGCTTGGCCTACAATAGAAGTGGATGTGCCAACATCGGGAGGACCCTCATCCATCTTGATCAATAAAACGAGGAAAAAGAAGGAAGAGCAAGATGAGACAATGGCCAAAATAATGACACAAATTGACTTGATAGCCAAGCATGTCATGGGAGCTGGCGGTACTAAGTCAGTGAGTGCAGTGAGTACACCATAAATCAAAGCTAGTGATGGAGAGCTCATGACTGTGGTTGATGGAAAGCTATGTTTTGTGTCAGCGGGTTCTTATCCCAGGTATTATTGCCCGAGGGAGGAGAACCAAGGTTGGATTAGAGACGAAGAAAGAGATAGAAATTGGAGGGATAGAGACAAGGATGGTGATCGTTTCAATCACAAGAGTTCGAATCCCTATATCCCTCCAAACAAGGCGGACTCTCTCTACCAACAAGGTATAAGCAACCTCGGCCATTCCAAGTTGGAGGACATGTTGTCCTTGGTTCTTAATAAGGTGGACACTATAAATACGGGAGTGAGCAACCTAAAGAGTGAGGTCTCAATACTTCACCAAACTGTGAGCTCCCACTCAGCCTCAATCAAGCATCTTGAGGCCCAAATGAACCACCTCTCAAGCCAAATGAACCCGAGGATGAAGGGGACGTTGCCTAGCGACACCATCACCAACCCAAAGAATGATTGATGATTGAGGTAGTATCATCGTGCTGCGATGTTATATTAAGCGCTGCTTGGGAGGTAACCCAAGTTTATTTATTTATTTTTGGTTATCTTTTGTTGTTTTTGATGTTTTTATAGGGAATACATGGATGGAAAAATTGAACACAGGAAAGCAAGGCAAAAAAAGGGCCATGCGGTGGACTGGGCGGACCGCACAAGAAATTGTGTGTGTCGCACAGCCTATTGCATGGTGAAACAGAGGCTTGAAGGAAAATTAAAAAATTTGAGGCAACATGCGATTGGCCGTGAAGATCGCAAGAGCCAAAGTGTGCGTCGCACCTCCATCGCATAGTGAAACAAATGCCTGGGCAAACCTAGGGGAGAAAAAGGGGTATGTGTGAAATGCCATGTGATCCGCACCTTGTTTGGTGTGAATCACATGTTGCGGCACACCAACGGTAAGTTTGAAATTTAATTGACCTAACCCATTGACCGACCCGGTCGACTTTTCTTCTTCTTTTTATTTTAAAATCGCCTCTCTCTCCTCTTACTTCCACCATCTTTACTCTCAAAATCCCAAAATTCTCTCCCAAAATCTTCTCCAAATCCCTCAAACTCCCCCAAAATCTTCTCCTCCTTTCACACAACCATCTCCACCACTCCACCATCATCGCCGCCGTCATTCTCCGGGAAGGTTTCGTGGGTCACCATTGTTGAGGAACTAAAGGCTTTAGTTTTCACTCTCCCCTTCGTAATCTTCACTTGTGGTAAGTTCCCCGACGTTAAATTCTTATTTTCATGAAGGTTGGGAACTCACATTGTGATGCATGCTTAGTAGAATTTTGATGTTGATTTTGGGTGAGATCCAAAAAATTTGGGTCCCCAAACCTAAGTTGTATTGATGATATCTCTATGTATCAACTTCGTAGAACTTTAATTTTAGCAATGCATGTTGATTGGTAGTGATTTTTAGCCTTGAATTAAGTGTTGGGGTGAAGTCTGAGTAACCCACTTGTGATGAACAAATGATTTGACCCGATGATAGATTGAGTGATGTCGTTCTTAAGGGTAAATCATCGTTTGTCATGAGGTTTTGATTAAAAATATACTCTTAAGGCTGGATTTTGCTGAATGTATTCCCATGGTTTTTCTTTAGCATTATATTTGGGATATGATCTTATGCGGGGAAGGGGTAATTGTTGCTAATATTGTGGATATTCGTGGTGCAAGTAGGGGCTTGATGTTCTCAATGATAGACGGGGTAACGTCCATCTTAAGGAAAGTCGTTGAGTTCCTTTCTTATTTGTCTTTATATCAATGGAAGTATGGGGAAGTCTGAGTACCCGAAAGTTATGGTCATCTGATCCCTTATTCACCATTGTTAATGTTGATTGGATTGTTGCGGGTGCCCGGTGCTTCAGCACATCTTGCTCTATGAATCACATGCAGAATTCACAAGGACACAAGGAACTACAAATTCCAAATTGTGACTTTGTGCGCTTTGCATGAGATGCATAGATCTTGATGTGCGAGTCGCATAAGGCATCACACCATGTTTAAAAAGAAAAAGGCAAGCCACTGATCCGAGGGGCAACGCCTGGAGCGACATGCACTTCTGATAGTGTGAATCACACCAGCTTCGCACCTCAAAGGAAAATCCCTGTAGTATTCTATCTGCTAGTGCGATATCACATACTACATGCACTCTCTCTGGTGCATTTTGCACGTGGTCCTCATAGGCTGACATTCACCTACTTTATTTTTCCAATCCTTTGCATTCCATCCTTTGTAGTTGGCTAACTTCTTTTTAAGTTTTGTTTTTGTTTTAGCTCACAATCTCTGTATGCAAAATATGTCTTCAAACAGGCGAAACACTGGATGCCAACCTAGGCAAAGGTCTGCTGGTGAAGAAGAGAGACTCAATTTTGGAGTAGAGGGCATGAAAGCCTTCTACAAGTGTGACAAAGATAGAGGATTCAATGAGGAGTAAAGTTTCAACTTGGGTACTATAAGGAATAATTTACCTACTATAACATGCACCAATAATTTACTGAACGACAATGGCATCCCTTTTAGGAGGTACCCGGAGGGTACTATAAGGAAATTATGCAAGAATTCTTCGCAGCTTAGCAGGCTACACAGGACTCCGAAGGATACAGATGGCCTATGGAGAGATTTCCCAACCTGGACTCAGTCATCGTCAGGGCAAGAAAGTTAGCATCACCCATGTTGCCATCAATGTTGTCTATTGGGGAAACTCAATTAATCCTGCACCACCCTCATGGCTAAGTTAATGGCTGAATCAAAGCCATACCAGGAGACAGCCTCCGTCATTGCTCAAGATGTCCCCTTTGGTCCACTATGGGGGGAGATATCCTAAGGAGGTCCTTAATCTTCGAGGCTCGTCTTTGATATGATCTTATTCGCAACCACTTCTTGCCTTCCCAAAATGATCAAAAGATAATCCAAGAGGGAGCCATTCTAATTGCGGCCATTATAATGAGAGAGCATGTAAACTTTGGGGAAGTAGCGGCTATGGTGATAAGGAGAAAAGCTCATCGAGGAAATGACTCTTTCCCCTTCTCGATGCTGATTACAAAGCTTTGTACCAAGGCCGATGTCCCTACACTCAGTTGCAATGAATTCACTCATGCTATTAGGGCCATCAACCTTGATAAAAAAATAGACAGGGATGCCCCCAGGTTTAACAAGCAAAGGGTTGATCAATTCAGTAGAGTTGACAGTAATGAGCTAGGTGCTAGGGCAGACACTTCATCCCTATCCTGGGCTACTTCGAGGCACGTACATATGTCCCAATCCCCTCAATGACCAAAATCATCCTTCAGTACATGGTAGACAGAACTTATTACCATGAGAAGCAGCTTGCTGACCAAGCTGCCAAACTACCCAGAATGATAAACAAGGCTGTCAAGAGTGCAATCGAAGGGGTGGTGGATAGGTTGAACTCACTATGAAAGACAGTTGATGTCATTGAGGGGTTAATCAAGACATTGCAGGAAGATATTCGAAAAGGGAAAGGTAAAGCTCCAGCGGTAGAAGCAGATCTGACCACCTTACCTCCACCTCGTTCCATTCCCGGTCCCTTGGATAGCTTGTTTATAGCCTATCAGGATGAGGAGTTATCCAGGAATGATGATCAAGAGTTGGGCGATGATCAGTATTTGGATTTTCCGAGGGCCCTCTATGCCTCCACACTTTTCGCGCACTCCCGAAAGGGTGGTGCTGTTCTGAGTGAGAGAGTCTCTGAAGAGGAAGCAGATACCGATGTTGATGATGAGGACTAATGCTCCAGGGAGTTCCACCCTTTTTCCCATTACACTATGAGCATTGAGGTCAATGCTCCTTTTATGGGAAGGGGTGGCTTTACTTCCCGTGAGTGGGCTTAAGACATTCTATACATGTGTTGGTGCCCGTAAGTGGGCTTGAGACATTTTATTGCCCTTGTTGGTCCCTGTTGACATTCTATTCTGCTAGATTATTTGGATGATTGTGATTTTTCTTTTAAGTTTAGTTTTACCTTGAGCTTATTTGTGCCCTTGCCGGGCTTGATTTTTATTGTGTTGCCGGATTGGTCTTACATGCTCTATTGTCTTGCTACCCATGCTTTGCAAATGCGCTAAAGGCCTACGATGAGGCTTGTTTTAAAATGAATCATGAGCGTGAAATTCAGATATCGCCTTATTAATAGTAGTTTAGAAATAAACTCTGAGGGTTTTCTTAATACCACGGTTCTTTCCCAAAGAGCAAGAGTTTTGATTATTTTTTTTTCTTCTCTTTTGTTTTTGTGTCAAACGGGGTTGGTGTTTTCCTATGATAGATTGAGAGGCGACTTTCTTATGGGAAAATGCCAAGTTTTAGTTTAGAATTGAGTCCGTAGTTGCTTGTCTCGAAATGGGCCTACCAAAAAATTTCTCGTGGCAAATTATTTTGAAAATAAAAGGAAGAAGGGAAATGAATTTTTGAGCAAAAACATTCTCTTGTCATGACTTGCACACTCTCGCTTTGGCTTGATTGACTCACAAATGAGTGTGTAATAAACTCGGAATAGCTTGTCAAAAATCATTTTCCCCAATTGGTTGTGAGACTAATGAAAGAAGTCTTGTGGCATGATGCCTTGTGTGGTGAGGCTTTACCTTGATTCTTGTGCATAAGTGTCATCTAGAACTTGCCCCAAATGTGATTCAAGGAAAAATTCTAGGTATGACCAAGCTTGGAAGATGAACTTAGGCCCTTTTTGATAGCCACTTCACCCAAATGACTTCCCACGACATCAAATCCTAGTGAACCCCTTTAAGCTTGTGACCATTCCTTGGCACCTTGTAACACCTTGACATTTTTGGAATCCCCATTTTGGCACCAATCCTCCCTAATTGCCTAAAAATTAAATGTAGGCTAAAAGCCTAAGTTTGGGGGGGAGGAACAAAATACAACATAGGCAAATGCCTAAGTTTGGGGTTGCATGTGATCAAATGAGGAGAAGAAAAGAAGTGCACTTCAAGTGCAAGGTAGCACCTTTATTTCGAATTGAAAATTTCTCCAAAAGATCAATCCAATGAGCAAATTGAAAAGCAAAAATAGGTGCTACCAAGTGAAGGTGGTATAAGGAGTTTGAATGATCATTAGTGAAAAGAAGAAATCCTGGGTTGTGTGATGAATGAATAAGTCGAAGTTGAAATTGAAAATGAGAGCGGTGTTTGAAATGAGAACAAAGAGCATTAGGGATGTGTAGTCACTTGATCCAAATGATATCATCACCTTGACCCTAGCCAACATCGTAACCCGCAAGTCGTTGGTGATTCCGAGCTTGGCTACCTTACATTAGTGGTGATATACATGAAGGGCAAGCCTATAGTTCGACGCATATGCACTTGAACTTCCTTGAGAGAGTGAGAGTCTTCTTGGTTCTCCTATAATCCCGTGTTTTGTGAATTGAATGATTGTGAGTGGGATTCTCTCTTGTGGTGAGTGGCATCATGCACTCGAATTGAAACATAGAGTCTCTATTTCAATTGAAGGGAATGAATGAGACAAGTTGTGTGGCGAATTTCGAGGCAAACCTTGACGGTCCATGCCAATGACTTGAGAATCTTAAATGTCTTGTTTTGAATGGCAAAAGTTCCCTTGATTTTGAATGAAAAATGATGTCCTTTTGAAAAAGGTTTTGAAATGATCAATTGCCTTGAGTTTGTGGTGGTCCAAATTGAGATAAGCATAGTTGTTTGAGTCTTTTGTTTATTCTTTTTCTTATTTTTTAGTGTAGATTAGTCTTTTTGTCCAAGAGGACTATCCAGGTCCTAGAAGACATGTTACGGGCCTGTGTTCTTGATTTTGGGGGTTTATAGGACCAGTATGTGCCTTTGGTGGAGTTTGCGTATAATAACAGTTATCACTCGAGTATTTGTATGGCACCTTTTGTGTTATTGTATGGTAGGCGTTGCAGATCTCCAATGGGTTTGTTTGATGGTTTTGAGTCCTAACTGCAAAGTATAGACCTACTTCATGATTCCCTAGACAGAGTTTGGGTGATTCAGGATAGACTTCGGGCAGCCTAGAGGATGCAGAAAAGCTACACAGACCATAGACTTTGTGCCTTAGAGATCAATATTGGTGATTGGGTATTTCTTTGGGTTTCACCTATGAAGGGCATGATGAGGTTTGGCAGGCGAGACAAGCTCAGCCTCAAGTATATGAGGTCGTTTGAGATTCTGCAGAGGGTTGGTTGTGTTGCTTATCAGCTAGCTTTGCCTCCTATGTTCTTAGCTATGCACCAAGTCTTTCATGTATCCATGTTGCGGCGTCATGTTTCGGATGAGTCACATGCAATATAGTGGGATTCAGTGCAGTTATATGAGAGTTTGGCTTTTGTTGAGGAGCCAAAAGCCATTCTAGCAAGAGATGTCAAGATATTGAGGTCCAGAGATATTCTTGTGGTTAAGACTTAGTAGAGGCACCATCTGGTCAAGGAGGCTACCTTGGAGATCGAGAGAGAGTTGCGGGCTCAGTAGCCACAGTTGTTTGAGCCTTCAAGTACTCTCTTTTTCTTAACTTTCAAGGACGAAAGTCCTTTTCGTAGTGGATGACGTAATGACCCTTTCGATCATTTTTGCGTATTCTCCTTCTGTTATTGTTAGAGCCTACCTGTAGTGGTCCTAAGTCATTTAAAACTTGATGGGACCGGTGGTTCCGTGCCTGGGCTGTTCTTATCACCCTTTCACTATTTTAGAGATTTAAATTAGAAAATCGTTGACTTTGGTCAACATTCTTATCAAGCGATCTCAGAATCAAATTTTGACAATTTTATTAGCTTTAGAGCATAGATTTTGGTTGGGTTGGACCCTAGGTCGGGGCTTGGGTTCTTTTAGTTTGGTTTTATCTCACTTTGTGGGATTTCAGGCCAGTTGGAGTTGGAAGTTTGACCTTGGTCAACATCCGGAGAAGACGGCCTCGAATGGAAATTTTGTTAGCATTGTTAGCTCTAGAATGTTGAATTTGGGTTAGAGGGACCTTGGATTGGGTCTCGAGGCTTCCAGACTCATTTTGGGCTATTGGGTTCTATTTTTGTTAAAGGTTGGTTTTTGGGCGTGGGGCCCACTTTTTGTCAAATTGACCTTTTTTGGAAGTTTTATCAATTATGTTGAGTCTGGAATGCCATTTATGGTAGGGTAGCATAGTTCATTTGCATGCACGGGTCCCCGAAAGATCCTCAGGGGTGTGATCAGAGGAGTTTTGAGTTGTGTTTGCTGCTAGCTCTTGTATGGCGCGGCTTCAGTGCTTTGGACACAACTACGCAGTTGTGCCTGCGCCATGGGTGTCGTGCCTGTGGTGCTGGTGGCCTCAGCAGGGGGTACGCCTGTGCTCCTTTGCCCGCCCTAGTGATGACATCTCTGTGGCATTTTGGACCGCACCTGCGGGGTTTGAGGTTTTGTAACCTCTGCCCCCGCGGTGTTTTGAGCGCCGCTGCAGTGATGCACCTGCATTATTAAGACCGGAGGTGCGCCAGTCACTGGCATCTTTATAAGGGTCATCTTTCTCTTTTTCTCGAAGTCTCTCATATCATTTCCTCTATTCTCTCTAGAGATTTAAGCTCAATTTCTATGTGGGAGCTTCCTAAAGTGTTGGGGTGATTATTTTCATGCCTGTGGTCATTTTCTCATCGTCTATTGTAAGTTCTATCATTTAATTTCTGTTAATTTCTCCATTTGATTCCTAATTTACTCTTGGGGTTTGGTCCTATTTGAGGCCCTTTTCCTCGCTCGAATCATGCTCAATTTTTGAGCATGTGGTCCTGGCGGAGTTGGGAACTTTGTGGTAACATTTGTTTTTAGTTTTGGGTCATGGGTCCTATACCCTTTTTGACCCAGATTTTGACCCAGCTAAATTATTAGCATTATGCGTATCGTTAGCTTCATTTTGACGAGTAGATTATGTTTCTAATAGTTTGATTATTGTTCGGGCTTCTCGAAGCTGTTTGGGCTCGGGCGACGACCTTCCAGCAGATTATCATCGGATGTCAGGTAGTCTATGGCTTATCTATCTTAGACTTGGTCTATATAGAATGTAATTGCACTATTTAGCTCATCTTTGGGTTGGGTTTACTAGTTTTGTAGCCCAGACCTTGTCCTCTTCCCTTTTGTCTGTTCTTGCTATTTTCGCTTCAGTATTTAAATTAGTACGGTAGTATTACCCCGAACAGCTCTGAGTGGCCTTTGCTTATGCCTCTTGACCATAGTTTGTGGGGTTTTTTGAAAGTGTCTGTGAGTCCCGGATACTGATTCGCGATTATGATCTGCTTAGCTGTGTTATAGAGAGAACTTAGCCTGTGTGGGCCCGGTAGGTTGATTGTGACATGTTGAGCTGCTGATTGTATCTGAGCATAGCATCACCATGGAAAGAGTTTTTCCTGCATGATTTATTGATACTACAAGGATGCGGGCCTGACTATCACCGGTTTTCTAAACCTTGTATGGCTCCGAGGGCCTATTTTCAGTTATAAATGGCTATAAATAGATTTAAAATTGGTTTTACAGATTTTCTTGAGATAAAAGAGATTATGCGATGGTTTTTCACACTGATACTAGACTCGGTTGGGCCGGAGTGCTAGACATGATTTTATTACTGATTTTGAGACGATACTAGATTCGACTAGGCTAGAGTGCTAGACATGATTTTATTACTAAATTTAGAACCAGATAGATTTTGGGCATACATAATGAGATCTTGAGAGTTTGTATGTGGTCACAGAGACCTCCTTGGACCTTGCCAATCTGGACTAGGGGATACGAGTCGAGAGTGTTGTAGGAGGGGTATACTGGGGAGTAGAGGTATACGAGAGAAGCCCTTCCATGGGTTCTACCTACTGGGACTATGAGCACCGGAGGAGGTGCATATAGTACCACTGGCATGGCATATCATATCATTCATTTCTGCATGGTTCGACCCCTTGTTTGTTGTTTGCTGAGTGTACGCTCTGGTAGTATGGGATTCCGGAGGGTTTGTTTTCACTTGTATGCATTCCTTGGGTGTATGGGCGCTCATTGTGATTGTAGGTAGATTAGTTTACTTACTCATATTATAGTTATCTACTGGTTTACTTATGATCATCCTTACCTTGTGAGTTGTATTCTTAGCATGCTTATGTTTGGTTGCCTTTATTTCCTTCTCGTTATTTGAGGTTACCGGTACACTTCCCTATTCTTTAACCTTTGCTTTATTTACAGTTATTGTAAGGACCCAGGTGTGTTCTCTACTCTTTCATCTGTGTTCTGTGATACATCTTTTATGGCTAGCTTAGTTCACTTGTGTTCTGTTATGACATCTATATGTGGCTAGCTACGTTGTACTTTACTCTTTTTGTTTCTGTGACTCTTTTCTTTCCTTATCTGCTATCTACTTCTCTTACAGCTTATATATGCCCAGACGGCCTATGATGTCTATTGGGTACCCATTACTATGCATTTGGTGCTTATACTACACTTCTGCATCTCCCTGGTGCAGATCTTAGTGTGGGCCATCACCATTGACATGGATACTCATGCAGCTTTTTGGACATCCGAGACATAGGGTAAGCTTTTGGGGACCGGAGCTTAGCTATATCTCTTCTTTTGGCACTGTTTACTCTTTTGTATATTCAGAGACAGTTGTATACTTTACTTTTGTACTCTCTCTTGTACTCTGTATTTTAGTAGTGGCTTCTGTACTATGATACTAGGTCGTGAGATGGTATAGTTTCTATATATATTCGTATTGCTTTCCCTTTTGTTATGCCTTATTTACCTTCTTTTGCTTATTCCCATTCGCGTGATCTTTATTTAGGTAGTAGCCAATTACTAACCATTCCGGGCTATGGGGATTGGTATGCCTACACGAAGATTATAGGTGCCATCATGACCAGAGAATTTGGGTCGTGACATTTAGTGCACTATATAGGTTGTAGGGTACAATATGTCGGATAAAGTAAACTTTATATCGACTTGCCAATCAAAAAATGTACGAGCTTACTAGCATAGCGCACAAAATTTGTGTGCTATGTAGGTTGTAGATACAATATGTCGGATAAAGTAAACTTTATATTTACTAGTCAATCAAAAAAGGTACGAGCTTACTAGTATAACGCACAAATTTAGTGCGCTATGTATGTCACAACCCAATTTCTCAAGTCATGATGGCACCTACAATCCCCAGTAGGCGAACCAATTTCTGTATCCCAGAACAGTTAGTAATGGGCTACTACATAACCAAAATGCACCAGCAAGCAGAAATAAGAGAAAGCAAAACTCGAATATAAATACATAAAGGAAACTACACTAACCCCAAGACTTGGTATCAATAGTACAGAAGTTTCTAATAGGATACAAGTGCTAGTAGTAATAAAATACAACATAAATTGCCTCCGAAAGTACAAGGAGCAACAGTATAACAGATGAGATGTAGACAAGCCCTGACCGTCAGGCGCTCACCCTAGTCTCAAAGATCAAAAAGCTGCACGAGTCTCCAACATGATCAACGGCGAAAGCTCAGCTAATATATGCACAAAAAAGTGCAGAAGTGTAGTATGAGCACCAAAACCAGGGGTCCTCAGTAGGTATCATAGGTCGACTGAGCGCATATAAGATATAAAAGTAGTAAGTAACAGATAGCAAGAAAGCAGTCACTGAGGCAATAAGCAAGGCACAAGGAGCTAGCACAGATCATCCATAACCAAGAGCTTCAAGTAACACATGCTAGCACAAAGATACAATTACTTAGAATCACAGGTGAAGGAAAGGAGAACACACCTGGAGTCCTTGCACAATAATATAAGTAAGTAGAGAGAGTTGAGAAAATGGCGGTATACCGGTAACCTCAAGTAAAAGGAAAAGACAGAGAGCAGTCAAACATACTCAAAATGGAATCAACGAGTATAAGGAAGTCATAACACCAATCCAATCACATGATAGCATAACCATGGAATCACCTCAGAAGTGCAACCCTAGGATGAAATAACTAGGCCACAATAACCGAGAGATACCACTCAACTTCCCACAAGGATAGAGCTAGAGTCTCACACTCTACTCAGAAGGCCACACAAAAGTGCCTCAATAAGATAGGACTCTAAAGCCCTCTCAATAATAAAAAATCCCACAACCAAAGCCTCAACGGTCTAGCCATCACTAATCTTTCAAGAATCGGGTTCCAAGACAAGCTCTAAATAAAGACAAGAGTAAATATAGTCTACCTACAGTCCCAACGGCCGCCGACACAACCGAGGAACACAATCAAGTGAAAGCAAACTCTCCGGCATCCCATACTACAGGAGCGTACACTGAACACACAGCAAACAAGGGTGGAATCCAATGCATGACATGATATGATATGATGTGTGAAATAGAACCTCTGTATGTACCTCATCCGGTGCCAATCAGGCCCAGCAGGCAGGTTCCATGGAAGGACTCAGCCTGTATACCTCTACTCCACCATATACCCTTCCCTCCGGCGCACGTAGCCCGAAGACCCAGGCCCAGAGCGGCAAGGTCCATAGAGGTCCCCGACCCTATACTAAAACTCAGTATCAAGACATGTCATCCGGAAGAAAGTCCGAGATCAGGAAAGAGACCCAGTCTCGAATATACATGCCCATACACTGTATAGGACTAAAGTAGTAGAAAATGCCTCAAAAACCCCTCCAAGGGTTCCCGAGCGTAACCGGGTCTAAAATTGTAGTAAATCAAGTCTAGTGCTCCACCCCGCAGAGACTAGTATCAGTAATAAAATCAAGTCTGGTGCTCTGCCCCGCAGAGACTAGTATCAGTAATAAAATCAAGTCTGGTGCTCTGCCCCACAGAGACTAGTACCAGTAATAAAATTAGTGCAAAAACATCCAAAATCCCCTTTTCTATCAACAACAGTACCAAAAATGGGCCCCCAAGGCCATGCAAATTTAGGAAAACTGTCAGTAGTGGCTCACAGCCAAAACTGTAGTAAAACATGCAGGGGAAAACCTTTTTCATGGATGATATGCTCGCACACAAATATAAAAGTAGCCCAACGGCTCACAACAATTCCTATCAGCCCTGCATAGGCCCAATAGCTACTCAGCAGACATAACCAGCCTAAAAGGATAATCTCTATGTCTTGGACTCGTGGACATTCCCAAATAGCCCACCATCTATGTTCCAGAGTTAATACAAGGCCACACAGGACCACAAAGGTAATATACATTACTATGTGAATACTAAAAACAACGTATGAAATAGACGGACGAAAGGCGGACAAGGTCTGGGGTACCAACCTATAACAACCCATCCAAGGATGCTAATTAATGCAGTTATAGCCTATATACGCAGAGTCTAGATAGGGGAAAACCATAACCTACCTGTCATATGATGACCAGCTGCGGGAACGGCATCGTCCAGACTCAAACAGCTCTGGGAAGCTTTGAATCACATAAAACAAATACTTTCAACTGAATCCCCAAAGGCGTCTCTATGAAGCCTGACCAACCAAGGTAATGGAATAATTGCTAGAATCGACAAGGCTGCAAGAACGAGCCATAGCCAATTGATAAGGTGTTAATGTCACACCCGCGACGAACCTACTCCAAAGAGTAAAAATGAGGCCAATAACAATAACAAATGGCAGCTAAATCCAACAACAATACGTTAACCATATCTCAAAGGAGCGATGAGCTCTCGAGGCACTATTTCAAGGCGTACTTCACGTTGTCCAATCCAATCACAATCGTATGCGATCCCAAAAAGAATCGCACACTTTCCCAATCAATCCAGCACCTTACCACAACCAGAACACCACAACAATAACCAAACATAACAAGATAAAGGCTGTCCAAAGCCACAAATCCAAAATACCACTTCGTTGCTCAGAAATCCATAAAATAATACTAGAACATATAATAACGAAGGAGGATCGTAGGGGAGAGATTTCCTTGACAAAAATATTCAATATTCCAAGATTAACAACCTGCCTCCTTTCAGGAACAACAAACATATCCAAATCCAACAAGAAACTACTACAAGTTATCGAAAAATACAACTTTTCGTGACTAGAAGCTTAGAATCTTGATTCAACAAATAGATAAGTGTACGGGATCCATACCTCGCCAATATAACTCCGTAGATACTGCTAAATACTCAGAAAACACCTGATGGATTGCTGCATCAACACCCACGAAGATACGCCATGAAATCAATGGGGAAAACTATACCAAAATGACGAGCTCGCGACGTAGAGCAACTTCCGTTAAACTTCCGAATTGAAAGGATCAAAGTCCATGGATTATTTATGGACTCTCCCTCTGATTTTCTAAGAATTTTGGGTGAAAATATGGGTTAAAAGGAAGGAGAAATCAGCGTTTATAAGCTGAACCGACTTAGGACGTAGACCCCACCTTGACGTGTCTGCTTGCGCAGTCTTACGAAAATGTGAATATCTCTCTATTCTGAAGTCGTATTGATGAACGTTTTAGTGCATTGGAAACTAGACTTGTAGACCTTAGATTTGGTATATTGGGGGACCACTAACTCTTTATAGATAGGTAGAAACACCCCAAGACATTTAACCCAAATTTGAAGAGAATTCCTTAAAGGAATTTACAATAACGTTTTCCGATTTTTGTTTCGCAACTTGCTTGACTTCAAAACTTATCATACGACCATTTTGCCATTACAATACCTCATAACACATACTTCTTAGTATATTAGACACTATTAGTCTTACCCCAAAGGCACGGGTTACTATAAACCTTCCAAACGGGCGAGGTGTTACACGAGGCATTTCTTTAACTCGAACTTTCGAGTAAGGAATTCCTTTGACCTAGAACCTTGGTTTAATTCTTTGATATTACAAAGAATATTGTCGAAAGTCAACGATTTCCAAAGTTGAAGCTCTAAAATGAGGAACGGCCATAAAGACCAAACAAACGGCCCGGGCACCGAACTACTGGTCCCGACAAGCCATAAATGACTTGGGCCACTACAAGTAAGCTCTAATGGTACAAGAAAGGCGAAAACGTGTAAATGACCGAAAGGGTCATTACATCATCCACTACTAAAAAGACTTTCATCCCCGAAAGTCAGGAAGGAAGAAAATACCAGAGATTTAAGAAGCGGATACAACGCCCGCACTACTCTCTCAGACAACCCGGGTAACCTCCGCGACCGGACGGCACCCAATATAACATAACCAAAGAAAGCAACCAAGCCTTAATTTCTTACTAGCCAAGCTAGATTTCAACCTCCAAAGATCTGCCAACCCAAACTGAACCTAGAGAATCTTAACCAAAAAGCACCTACACAACACCAAAACCAGAGAACCAAGGTTATCAACACACAAAACTCGAATCCTTAAAACCATACCAAGTTTACCAGAAAATCCATCAACCCAAAACTCTAACTCATGAACTCGATGTTCAGCAAAAGCCCTTTTTTTTTATTCTGAACTGAATCCTTTAGCACCACAAAAAGGAATTTGCATACAAGCTGAACACTCAAACCACCCTCGAAGCATCAACTGACACACCGGAGATCCATAGTTCCTGCTTATACTTTACCACGAAAGAAGTCACCCATTTTATTCAAATTCATTTTAAGCCAATATATAGGCTACTAGCCTTTGCCATCCAAGATAACAACCTGTAGCATATCATTTAAATTAAAGTTACCTGCCTTGACTGACCACCAACCAATGAACGAACATTTTTTCTAACATCAAATTAGCTAACTCAACCGTGTCAGGTCTGAATAAGCTGAAAGTGAATGAACCAGGGCAACCTGCCCAAAAGACCCAAACCAAAACCACAATCCTGCAAGAAGTGTGGTAAGCCTACCACGAAGTCTGTAACCATGAGCCAAGCTCCCAACTCTAGAAAACACTACTGCTACTTCGAACACTCGAACACCATTTGAATGTGAAATTGCCTTACGAATCTCACCTCAGGAAGAAGTCCACCATGCCACAAATATCAAGTCCAAACACCCCGAAGGCAAAGTAAAAAGGTGCCTGGGGTTCAAAGTTACCATCTAGCCATAGAAATTTTTGCATATACTTTGAACTCATTCCTTTGGCTCGAATCAACCGCTCTACTGGTTCTGCAAACAACCAACCACTTCGAAGCATATATCATAATGAACTTCTCTTCCATACTGGCCGAGTCTAACCAATACTAGAACCCCACATAAATAATAACTCTGGAGGAATCAATTTAACAAGCTTTCAAATCCTGGGAAAACGAATGGCTATTATCAGTCTCTACGTATCATCAGAGATCAAAATAGCCTCGCTAGTCTTAACCCGCACAAGCTGACCACATAAAGCATACACCACTGCTGAAGCTTAAACTTACGCCACTGAGTCTGTCCAACCATGGTAGAAGAACCTCGTACTAACTTGAACACTGCTGAAATCTAGGATATCTCACCTCTTGCAGAGGTTAACCAAGGACTAGGTGTCCAAGGCCAATAGCCGCATCCACAACTAAAGTAAAGAAGCTAAGTTGCCCGCACCCACTGCCTCCTTGTACTAGGATGCTGCAACCAAATAGAAACTACCACAAACTATCCGATGTAACCTGCCAAGTTATGATTTTGAACACCGACTTTCAAAACTACCAACTAAAGCCTTGGTCATGTATGCTGCCAATAAACCCTTAAGAACCCAAGCCAACTAGGCCTGAATATGCAAGTTGCCAATACCACAGCTGCTACTGAAACAAAAACCAATCGATGGAAAACCCACGGCAATATGTAGATGGCTGGATCGAATCACCAATACACAATCCCAAAGCAAACCTTCATCGCCACCTCAGGCAACTACAAGGACACTTAAACACAAACAAATAGTCATCTCCCTTCTTTTTCAACTAAACAAAAATGCTTCCTTAGCACATACTAAACCTTACAAATCCTTTCTCGAATAAGAACCTGAAGCCATTACCTTAATACTCATAGCTACACGTCAAATTCAATAAGGCAGGAAAAGAATGGGTCGGATGCCCAACTCACCCGAAATTCTTACAAATACAACCTAACCACGAGGTTACGATCAACACTTAGTCGGAAGTGCTTAAAGTCAAGACCCAATCACGATGCCAACATCCAGAGCTCATCGAAAGAACTACGATCAAGATTCAATCCAACTGGAGCTAGGGATACAACAAAACACCCAACGGACCAGGAAGTGGAGGAGAATATGGAAACAACCCACATACCTACCAACCTCCTAAACTAATCAACAAAGAGGGTCGACTCTAGACACTCGGGTGATAAACCCTGTCCAGGACTAAAGTAGTAGAAAATGCCTCAAAAACTCCTCCAAGGGTTCCCAGGCATAATCTGGTCTAAAATTGTAGTAAATCAAGTCTAGTGCTCCGCCCCGCAGAGATTAGTATCAGTAATAAAATCAAGTCTGGTGCTCTGCCCCGCAGAGACTAGTATCAGTAATAAAATCAAGTCTGGTGCTCTGCCCCGCAGAGACTAGTACCAGTAATAAAATTAGTGCAAAAACATCCAAAAATCCCCTTTTCTATCAACAACAATACTAAAAAGGGGCCCCCAGGGCCATGCAAATTTAGGAAAACTGTCAGTAGTGGCTCACAGCCAAAACTGTAATAAAACATGCAGGGGAAAACCTTTTTCATGGATGATATGCTCGCACACAAATATAAAAGTAGCCCAACGGCTCACAACAATTCCTATCAGCCCTACACAGGCCCAATAGCTACTCAACAGACATAACCAGCCTAAAAGGATAATCTCTATGTCCTGGACTCGCGAACATTCCCAAATAGCCCACCATCTATGTTCCAGAGTCAATACAAGGCCACACAGGACCACAAAGGTAATATACATTACTACATGAATACTACAAACAACGTATGAAATAGACGGACGAAAGGCGGACAAGGTCTGGGGTACCAACCTATAACAAACAATCCAAGAATTCTAATTAATGCAGTTATAGCCTATATACGCAGAGTCTAGATAGGGGAAAACCATAACCTACCTGTCATCCGATGACTAGCTGCGGGAATGGCATCATCAAGACTCGAACAGCTCTGGGACGCTTTGAATCACATAAAACAAATGCTTTCAACTGAATCACCAAAGGCGTCTCTATGAAGCCTGACCAACCAAGGTAATGGAACAATTGCTAGAATCGACAAGGCTGCAAGAACGAGCCATAGCCAATTGATAAGGTGTTAATGTCACACTCGCAACCAGCCAACTCCAAAGCATAAAAATGAGGCCAATAACAATAAAAAATGGCATCTAAATCCAACAACAATACGTTAACCACATCTCAAAGGAGCGACGAGCTCCCGAGGCACTATTTTAAGGCGTACTTCACGTTGTCCAATCCAATCACTATCGTATGCGATCCCAAAAAGAATCGCACACTTTCCCAATCCCTCCAGAACCTTACAACAACCAGAACACCACAACAATAACCAAACATAACAAGATAAAGGCTGTCCAAAGCCACAAATCCAAAATACCACTTCGTGGCTCAGAAATCCATAAAATAATACTAGAACATATAATAACGAAGGAGGATCGTAGGGGAGATATTTCCTTGAAAAAAATATTCAATATTCCAAGATTAACAACCTGCCTCCTTGTAGGAACAACAAACATATCCAAATCCAACAAGAAACTACTACAAGTTATCGAAAATTACAACTTTTCGTGACTAGAAGCTTAGAATCTTGATTCAACAAATAGATAAGTGTACGGGATCCATACCTCGCCAATATAACTCCATAGCTACTGTCAAATACTCATAAAACACCTGCTGGATTGCTGCATCAACACCCACGAAGATACTCCATGAAATCGATGGGGAAAACTATACCAAAATGACGAGCTCGCGACGTAGAGCAACTTCCGTTAAACTTCCGAATTGAAAGGATCAAAGTCCATGGATTATTTATGGACTCTCCCTCTGATTTTCTAAGAATTTTGGGTGAAAAATATGGGTTAAAACGAAGGATAAATCAGCTTTTATAAGCTGAACCGACTTAGGACGTAGGCCCCACCTTGACGTGTCTTCTTGCGCAGTCTTATGAAAATGTGAATATCTCTCTATTATGAAGTCGTATGGATGAACGGTTTAGTGCGTTGGAAACTAGACTCGTAGACCTTCTATTTGGTATATCTTGGGCCCACTAATGCTTTATAGATAGGGAGAAACACCCAAAGACATTTAACCCAAATTTGAAGAGAATTCCTTACAGGAATTTACAATAACTTTTTCCGACTTTTGTTTCGCAACTTGCTTGACTTCAAAACTTATCATAAGACCATTTTGCCATTACAATACCTCATAACACATACTTCTTAGTATATTTGACACTATTAGTCTTACCCCAAGGGCACTGGTTACTATAAACCTTCCAAACGGGCGAGGTGTTACACGAGGCATTTCTTTAACTCGAACTTTCGAGTAAGGAATTCCTTTGACCTAGAACCTTGGTTTAATTCTTTTATATTACAAAGAATATTGTCGAAAGTCAACGATTTCCAAAGTTGAAGCTCTAAAATGAGGAACGTCCATAAAGACCAAACAAACGGCCCGGGCACCGAACTACCGGTCCCGACAAGCCATAAATAACTTGGGCCACTACAAGTAAGCTCTAATGGTACAAGAAAGGCGAAAACATTTAAATGACCGGAAGGTTCATTACAATGTAGGTTGTAGGGTATAATATATCGGATAAAGTAAACTTTATATCGACTTGTCAATCATAAAAATGTACGAGCTTACTAGTATAGCACACAAAATTTGTGTGCTATGTAGGTTGTAGATATAATGTGTCAGATAAAGTAAACTTTATATTGACTAGTCAATCAAAAAAAAGGTACGAGCTTACTAGTATAAGGCACAAATTTAGTGCACTATATAGGTTGTAGGGTATAATGTGTCGGATAAAGTAGACTTTATATTGACTAGTCAATCAAAAAAATATACGAGCTTACTAGTATAATGCATAAATTTAGTATGCTATGTAGATTGTCGGATATAATATGCTGGATAAAGTGAATTTTATATCGACTAGTCAATCTATATAGACTAGTCAAACAAAAAAATGTACGAGCTTACTAATATAGCGCATAAATTTAGTGCACTATATAGGTTGTAGGTACAATGTGTCATATAAAGTAAACTTTATATCGACTAGTATATAATGTAAATGTAATGACCCTTCCGGTTATTTTCACGTTTAAGTTTTGAAGTCAAGCAAATCGACAAAAGTGATCGTAAGACCTTTAACAAATTTTCTGAACTTTGGGTCAAATGTCTCGGGACTTTTCTCCCAATATATAAAGAGTTAGAAGTCCCCCGAAATACCAAATCGATGGTCTACGAGTCTAGTTTCCAACGCACAAAACCTCACATCCAAACGATCTCGGAGTAAAGAGTTATGACTGTTTTACCGCGGACTGTCTGGCAGAAAACGGGTTACGAACCGGGTCGCGAATCGGGTCGGGTTAAACTCGATTTAAGCCTCGACTTCGCATTTTAAAATGCCATTTCAGTTCCGAAACAGTTATAAAATATAAGGGAGGATCCCGAGAGAACTCTTGAGTATCGAAATCGTGCGTAGGCGAATTACGAGCCTAAACTTAAGAACTTTATTAGCATCGTGCGTGTATTTGAAATATTTATTTAAAAGTTGAATTTGGTAAAAATTATATTATTATTACCTTTTTAAAATATTTTAAAGGTTTATGGAAAATATTTTTGATACGTTATAAGTGTATATGTATTTATTTTGTAAGGTTTTTATACCCCGTAATATTTTAACAGAGATAGTAAAATTGGTTATGTTAAAATTTATTATTATAAAATAGTAGGTTTTGTTTGAAATAATTTTCTATGAATTATGATATATTTAAAATATTATATTTATTTTACCACGAATCTATGCAATACCCGAGTACATACATAATGGGGTAACAATAATCTTGTGGCTACACTCCACTTCCACGTGGAAGCAAAGTGGAGTGTACAGCAATGTTGTAAGTAGGTGCTGGCGTAGATTCATGATAAGCTTAGGATAGTGGTTGTTTTCAATTAAATGTTAAGGAGTATTAATTAGCTAATGTAGGTATATGTTGCCTACATCTATACAACTCTTCATAACTCACATTTTCAGCCACCTTGGAAGTTCTTATATATATACTGCTTGTTGAAGGAAAGTTTTGTGGGAGAAAAATATATTTGATAAAGTAAATCAATTATCTACGTCAAGTTGTTCCATCCCAAATCCGATTCCGATTCCGATTTAGTTTTGGATTTTCTTGGAGTGGTTTGAGCTTGGACATCGTTGTTCTAGCAGCTTGTCGTCGGACGACAGGTAGGTTACGGTTTATTTTCCCTAGACTCCGCATATATAGAATAAAATTGTATTAATGGGCATCCTTGGGTTGGTTTATTAGGTTGGTACCACAGACCTCGACCGCGTTATTCATGTCCGCCTACTTTTGTTCCTCCGTTGCTTGTAGTATTTGTTATTATATTTTATTTACCCTTGTGGTCCTGTGAGGCCTTGTTGACTCTGGAACATAGAAGGTGGGATTTTGGGGAATGTCCGCGAAGTCCCGGGCATAGAATTATCCTTCTAGGCTGGTTATGCTTGCTGAGTAGCTGTGGGCCTGTGCAGGGTCGATAGGTTGATTGTGAGCTGCTGGGCAGCTACTGTGTGTGATCATACCATTTTCA